>CAHIKZ030000217.1:1237500-1277500 GCA_903632075.3 Acanthosepion pharaonis | reverse complement strand
GCCAAGCCTACGGGCTTGGATGCCCCACATTAAATTCGGCCTTGTGCATGGGGCGGTTGTTAGATATCCTAGAGTTGGAGATTCGTCTCCAGCTGTACTGGTCAAATTATCTGCCTCCTGGCAGAGAGGACCCCCAGATAAGGCTATGTCGAAGGGCAGAGTCTCGACTCGGGAAACAGCTACCCGACCCCGTTTTATACGGTGTCTACAGAGAAATTTTGGCCGAGCCTGCGGGTTCGGATACCCCACATTAAATTCGGCCTTGTGCCACATCTGACCGTGTGGGGTGGTTGGTAGATATCCTGCGGTTGGAGATTCATTGTGGCTTTCATTTGACTTACTTCTAGCAGTTGACTACTACTTCTACGCGCCGCTGGCGAATCTTATATGCGTTGTTCTTGTTCTAAGTATTATCGTTCATTACCAACCTTCGTATGATTATTCTACTCAGTAACCTCCACTAGGTTACAACATTAAGAAACAAGAAAATGTAGTTAGAAAAAAAGAAAAAGTACTGAACTAGTATGTAATATTAGCTCTCCTAATAGCAGTGAATGCTGGACAATCTCCTCAAAGTTAAAAAAAAAAAGACTTGAAGCAACAAAAATGTGGTTCTACAGAAGAATGCTGAGAATACCATGAAGTGAACATGTAAGCAACGACAACGTTTTAGAGAAAATGGAAACGAAAAAGACATCAGAAAGAGTAGGTTGACATTTCTCGGGCACATAATGAGAAAAGAGGACTTGGAAAATTTGATACTCAAGGGACAGGATAAAGACAAGGGAGGCAGAGGAAAACAATGCATAATCTAGTTAGCTAATGGATGGTGCAGCAAGGTTTAGAAGAGATAACAAAAAGACAAAATGTATTAAACGCTACAAATAATAGGGAAATGTGGAGAGCCATGATCGCCAACGTCCTGAAGTGACACGGTAGATAGAAGAAGTAGATTCTCCGTTTGCAAAGACTGTTTTTATTTGAATTTTGGACTTGTTGCTGTCGCCATTACTACACGTCCTTGATTTCCATCCACTTCGTTCAATCTCAATAAAAATTCAACATTGCTGAACAGCGAAAACACATCTTTTAAAACCTCTGTAATGATAAGTAACAATGTTATCGACTGAAACATACCGTCTTGATGTTTACATAACAATGAAGAAATACTCTCTCCGATTGTGTATGGATAAAAAAAAGATTGAGAGAACAAACAGTTAAGAATTAATCTATTATTTATACACCATCTATGCGCTATAGTATGAGTTTTATTTAGTATAATTATATTTTTTTCATCATTTCGCCCCAAGAAAGTCAACAAAGCCACTACGAAGCAGAAGGTTACTGAGTGTGAAAGAATCTAAGAATATAAAGAATATAAGAATATACAGAATATAAGAAAAATTGTCTCGCAAGACACAGTGAATCAACTTATCTGGCAGCAGATCTAGCAACTGATTCAATATAATCTTCCCACTTCATGTCAGCGGAAAGCCGTAGCACGAGAAAACGTAACAATTCACTCTCCAGGGGGTTTGCATCAGTCTTGTTGTTGAAAGGTATATGTGGTACTTTTAGACAATTACTATACCATTTCAAGTTCAATTTGGGATTAATCAAAGTCATTTTGGGAGTAAGCAAGTTCATAATGAAATAGCCAAATCCAAAATGGAACGTATCAAATTCAAAATGAAATAGCCTAGTTCAGAATATTTTTGCTAGTTTGCAAATAAATAAAAATAAGCAAGTTTAATTTAAAACGAAGCAAATTCAAAATAAAATAAGCAAGTTTGAATTGGGACTAAGCAGATTCATTATGAAAAATATTTGGAACTTATCTGCGCGTTTCAATAAACAAATATCATGAATTAAAAAATCAAATGAGCGGTAAATCAGAGAATTAAAAATTGGAGTGCAGCGTTGCGTAGATTTTACTATCAATTCCTTGCAAAAGGCTATTCTTGAACGGATAAATTTGTGCCAAAGTTTGTTTCTGGCACTTTCATTGGTAAGGGAGAAGAGAAGAAAGAAAGAAATGGATAGACTGTATATAGTGTTAAAAAAGAGAGAGTTATTCAAAATGAAATGATTTGGGGGACAACAGGGCAAATCTCGAAAGTCCTAAAAAAAAACAGCAAGGGAATACTGAATGCATATATCAAGACAGAGTTTGAAAAAAAAAAGATAGGTATAGATTTTGTCTAATTGAATTTGTCTAATCCATTTTGAACTTGCTAAGTCCCAAATCAAATTTGCTTATTCCATTTTGAATTTTACTATTTCATTTTGAATTTGCTACATCGCATTTTGAATTTGACTATTCCATTTGGGGTATGGCTATTCCATTTTGAACTTGGCTATTTCATTATGAACTTGCTGAGTGCCAAAATGTCTTTGTTTCGTCTATTAATAAAAAAGATAAGTAAAAATTCGTGCTGAAGTCTTTTCATTGCTGCCCAAGAACAATTAGCGATCGCCAGCCAAGAAAGGACTGGATGGAACCAAGGGGCTATGCAACACATAGCTAGGTGGAGAAGAGGTAGATCTAGACCTTTTTCCAAGGGTATTTGCATGTAACTGAATATAATGAACCCAACTGGAATTAGAACTCGGCTCTCTGATTAACAATTCCGAGCCATTATCCATTACCTTACAAAAGATATATACTATTTATAGTATTTCTGGCTTTAAATAACCTGTCCAAGTCTGAAGTCGTAGAAAACGGATCAATCAAAGCTACCACAAAATGTGAAATAACCTGCCATGATTCTATAAAATTATTTTGATAATTCTTTATTGTTTAAAGAATACATTTCAGGTTGAAGCAAACATTTTTTGCTACTTGATTCGACCAGAGAAAAACAAATATACAAAGCAATCAGCCAGCTTGGATTAAGTCTGTGTAGAGACAAGGAAAACAGAGAAAAGAATAGAAAATTTCCAAAATCTAATTACGTGAGCGAAATCGATAAGTGTCTTGATTGAGGAAAAAAAAAGGTTAAATCAACCGAAGAATCAGTAATTCCTTACAATGCTTGTGTTGTGTGTGTGTGTGTGTGTGTGTGTGTGTGTGTGTGTGTGTGTGTGTGTGTGTGTACTCTTTGATACTTGTTTGCAGAAAAGTGACCATTTATCGGGTTGTAACGAACTTTCAGAGCATCTCTTTTTTTTCTTTTTTTTTTACCAATAGAAGTCAGCAGGTCCGATATATCGGCAGAAAGGTTGAATTACTAAGAAAATGACTGGGCCGATCCTTCGGCCCGATAATACAGACCTCGAAATTAGCTGGCTGGTCTTCATAACAGCCAATCAGATTGCTTCTCGCATTTCTTGCACATCTAGGCCTTTCAATGGCGTTTTCTATGACAATTTCATGTATTCAGTGATCTTACATTGTTTTGTGTCCCAAGTGAGAGCACGTGAAAAGGGTTCTGTCTTGGCACTGAAACTCTAAATGAAGCTCCCTCTCCAAAAGGTTAAGTGAATTTCAGACAGTATTTAGATATTTGTACACAGATTTATTCAAGCACATATATGCCATTTTGTTGTATTATCTTTTGTCACTCTGTCATATTTCTGTGTGATGTAGCTGATTGAAGTGGGTTTTACAGGCTTCTACAGATTTGTAGTTCTTATTAAGAAGATTTTTATAAGCCTCGAAATAAAGACCAGTAAAAAGGTTCAAGGCCTGGTAAATACGGTGGGTTTAGTAGGACATCCTACAATTTCTACCGGGGCTACGAAGAGACCTGACGCAAGACGAAAATCTTCAATCGTCAATTCCGGGTGATTTTCATCGATTCATTCCTTTAATTATTCCAGTCCAGTTGGTAACAGTACTTTTCTGAATTAATTGTCGATTTTGCTCAAAGCCCTTCCAATCCCACCAAAATACACAGAATTAACTTCTTCGGATGCAGACCAGCTTTTCGTTTTCTCCACAACACTTTTCACTTCACATTGTTGTAAACAATCCAATTTCTATCGTCTATGATCATTCTTTTAATGAAAAGAAATAGGTTGTTTTTGTTGCGTTTGAACAGGGAAGCGCAAATGAAAATGTAGCCCATAACGTATATATCCACATATAAGCCGACCGGTAAATCTTAAAAATTACCATCCAAAACAGGGGGTCGTCTAATACAACAGACACATAAAGCTAATCTTAAATTCTGTGGTTTATTGTGCCATGGATCGTGGTAGACTAACAACTATCTCGATATGGTAACTTTCTTTCTATGTGCCGTGTCCTTTCAGGACGTAGGCGATCATGGCTCTCCATTTCTCCCTCTATACCTTGCAGCTCTCAATTAGTTCCATCCCTCCCTGCCACCTTCCCCAGACCACGTTCTGTCATCCACTTGCTTAAAGCCGCTAGGTATGTCATGCGTTGTTTTTCCTCTTTCCCTTTATTCGACCCGTGAGTATCAGATTCTCTAGGCCCTCCTTTCTCATTATGTTATTTTTTTATGTGGAACTTCAGCTACCTCTTCCTGATGTTAAGTATAAGACTCCTCCTTGTTTGAAAGCTCTCTAAGACCTTATTGTTGCTCACACGCTTGGTCCATGGTATCCTCAGCATTTTTCTGTAGAGACACATTTCCTGCGCCTCGAGTCTCTTGTTCATCTTTGAGGAAATCGTTCAGCATCCGCTGCCGTAAAGAAGGACAGATGCCGCGTAATAGCTTAGTATTCTTTTCTTCGTTACCAAAGAAATCTTCCTGTCTCGCAATACTCTGTCCAACTTTTGGAATGCGTCCATGGCCATTCCAATACGTCTATGGATCTCAGTGTCGCACATATTATAATTTTTCATAGTAGTGTTAACAATATTTAGGATAACATACAATCTATTTTTCTAATTAAAATTCATTATCGTTGTGGTGTTAAATAACAACAACATTTAGTATAACTGTAGAAAAATCACTTGGTCGAGATAAACACTCAGTTGTGGAGCAAGCTGAGTGAATCATAACTCAACCTTAAGAGAGCTATTTATGGTGCCATGGAGCATCTCATTGTGCTAAAGTGGGATAGTCCATTGCTTGGGCTGTGATTGGCTGCTGGTACATGAGTGGAAGTATTTCTGTATAAATACCAGCTTGATTCATCAGTTAGTTTGCAGGGTTTGTATTGAGTTACAACCTGCTTTATTTTTGTCTGCCAGCTGGACGCTAGCTGGAACCCTTACGCCGGTAAGTGCTGTTTATTATTGTTATTCTACAATAACATGAAAACTTTTTTTAATATCATACGGTTTGTTTATTTTTTGTGGTGTTAAACAATAAAACGTTTATGATACCATAAAATTTTTATTTCTCATTACAGAATAAAATACATAAGACACCTACATATATAATTAAAACCTTTCAAAATTATTAAGATCATCACCATATGATGCAAAGGGGTCATCATAAACATAGTTTATTTGTTCCATCCTAAGAAGGATATGAGAGCCGCTGTCTATTTAACCTCTTCCTAGACTTACCCGGCGCGTTTACAAGCAAAGATTTGATGAGATGGGCACTGGCCGTTTTAACATTCCATACGATATCCCGAACGAGTCTACTAATAGAATTTCAACGATCCTGTTTTTCTTTCCGAGTCAAATGAACTGGTGATAAGGGAGATTATTCTGATGACATAGATATTCATAGTTGGAATAAGAACGATCTTGAACAGAAAATCAATTTCTATCCAGTGTTCCATGAAATGGGACTCAAGATAAACCTTTCTAAAATAGGAACTATGTTCTAGAATTGGAATGAAAGCAATAATGGCACCTACCCTAAATCCATCGTAAAAATCACTGTGTGCAATTAATAGATACTATACATTTCAAATACATTGTTGTGCGGATTATTTATAATAAATTTCGTACAGGAGAAATGGAAATTGAACACATATATAGTTTCGCCCAACACCTCAAACTGCTACAAAACCAAAACGTCAACCTGAAAATTCGGGTCATGTTCTTAAATAGCGGGGTCAACACGAGACTTTCCCATCGATGCCATGCACAGCACCAAACCCGTTCAGTAATACCTAAGCTGTCAGCTGTAGACAACCGCTTCCTGAGATCAGTGGTTAAAAAAAAAGGTTTTGAGCGAATAAAGCCTGTGGGATCTTGGCAAATATCATCCTACTTTAAACAATGTGGACTGGCGCTACAGAATCACAAAGAAAGAATTGTACCAAATAACAGAAGCCATATCACTTGAGGACTGCCAGCAGCAAAAACAGTTCAAATGGATAGCACCTATAACTGGAAGTGAAAATGATGACATAATCAAGATATTAGCATTCCATAACACTTTAAACAGAAGGAAAGAGTATTAAAAGACACTGGATTTGAAGAACATACGCTCCTAAAAATGTGTTTTAAGAGAAAGATTTTATAAATTTCAACTGAAAACAGTACAATGAATGCCAAAAGGGAAAGGGTTTATAAAGGTTATTCAAATAACTTGGACCAATTTTAAATATAATTTAAGCGTCTAATGATTTTTTATTTTTCTTCAGATTTGGCGGTCATTTGGACGATATTATTTTGCACACGTAATTGCTATGACTTAAATAACATGATCCAATAGAGAAATTTTCACCGATAACATTGATTTATTTACTGCTGACTTTGATCCGTCTTAATGAAACACCCTATATTATCCATTACCATTACAGCTCATGATGAAGACTAAATTCATGACTGAAATCTTCAGATAGAACTGTGCATTTTAATACATATGTTGTTTTCTATTTTCTATTTCATAAAAATATTCTAATTATTTTCATTTGTGCTTTGCTAATTAATTTTGCGCAATAAATTATGACTGAAAGAATTAAAATCAGTTCATAAAAGAATAAAAAATCTGGTATTTAGAGTTTTCTAAAAAGTCTGGTATTAATTATAGATTTCTGCCTATAACATATTCATGCTCATTGTTCTTCTAAATGCTGAATAATTTCGCTATATAGATGACGCTCTGAGGGTCTTGGAAAAGATCATCCTTCTTTGAACATTGTAGACTGACACTACAGAATCACAAAGAACTGTACCAAATAAAAGAAAACGAATCTGTTGAGGCCTTCCAACAACAAGAACTAAAATAGATAGCACTGTTTACCCGAAAAAATGTTTTAAGGGAAAGATTTTAGAAATTTCAACCGAAAGAGGTTGCTCTGTCAATGAATGCCGAATGTTTCCTTGTAGGGAAACGGCTAATATTGCCATTACCGTTTCCAGAATTAAAAGAACATCAGGTGACGAAAATTTACTTTTAACGTAAAACATTTAAAATTCATACGCGAATCTATAGATAGATAGATTAGGAATAGACTGTCATAGATAGATAGATAGATAGATAGATAGATAGATAGATAGATACCAGAAGAAGCGTTGAAATGACAACTTTCAGGATATGTATAAATGTCATAAATGTCACTTGTGAAATGAAATCACGTGTTCAGACGCCACCTATCGAAAAATGCTCCCCACTTTTGTTCCAGTCCAATACCCAATACTTTATTTTGGTGGAAATCATGGCTGAATAGAAACGGCACATTTGACACGCATTACTGTTGCTCTGTCCGTCATCTCTAGGTCCACATGGTCTGTCAGCAATTCTTCATTCCAGACCCCAAAGTTAAATCAACAGACTAAATCAAAGGCTAACCTTTTTTTTCCGAATTTCTTTTTTCTTTCTTTATTTAAAAAAGACGTAAGAGGTATCCGTTTTTGGATAGAGAGGGAGAAAGGAAGAGAAAAAGAGAGAGAGAGAGAAAAAGCGGATGTCAATATGTTAGCGGGTTACTAACCTCGCCACGTGCGTGACTTGTATTCCTGTTGAAATTACGAGAACGCAACGAAATCTGGGTATACAAGGCTCGGACGAGCATTAAAAAAAAGGTAATAATCAGTTATCAAATTACATGGAGCGTGACACGAAAGACATAAATAAATACACAACGATAATTATTATATAGTGCTGATAAATCGTGATATGAAAGATATAAATAGAACATTGAAAAAGTATAGAACAGGCCAACCGAGTTTATTTATTTCCTTTGTTATCTTTGCCTTAAGAGACCTTGCGTTGTTATGGAGTAGAACAATTTTTTTCTTTCATTCACTGTATACGCTGCGACTTGCGCGCAAAATCTAAGGAATGTTAGTGTAGGCCAAATTCATTGTTAACTACCTGGTATGCTTAGTGGTTAGAATGATGCATTCATTATTACAAGTGGTTCCAAAAGATTGAAGGTATTTATGACTCAATCTGAATAACTGAAACGAAAAGGGAACGCCACTCTATATTAAGACTCAATAGGCTTCATATCAACAGACTAACCAGATAAAAGCAAAGATTTCGAAATGCGGTTACCCAAGAAAGTCAGAAATAAAACTTTGAATATTAGTTCATCTAGTCTCTTTTTTTATTTATCAATGTCAGACGAAGTTTGCTATCTGGAGAGAATATTGAAGACATTCTTATTGGAATAAATCGATAAATAGACTGACAAGGATCAATCGATTAGTCAATAGAAAGCCAAATAGATTCATATATATATATATATATATATATATATATATATATATATATATATATATATATATATGCGTAAAGACACATATATAAGTAAATTCATTGAGTTGCCGTGTATCTGTTCCTGGACAGACATATTCTATAATCACAATTCTCAGCTCGTTCCCTCGACTGGAAGTGCCTATGCGTTGCATTCAGACAATTGGATCGGAAAAGCATTCATCTTTTCTGATGAGAGACGCGAGACAGAAGAGAAGCAGACAGCGACACCAAATTAACAATGGATGTCTAGCGAAAACTTCCCAGTGATATAGAGATATCACTTCCTTATATAAATAGGTCTGTGTGATGAGATAGAAAAAGGAGATATGTATGTGTCGACGTAGAGAGAGCACTTCATTTATATGAAGTTATAATGAAGATAATTTTGAATATATATATATATATATATATATATATATATATATATATATATATATATATATATATATATATATAAGGTTTCCATCTCATTTAAATAACATAGCTATCACTTGACATAGCTCTATTCCACAGTTTTTCCCGGGATATAACCTGAATATCGCTTTTGAAAACAGAGACGGAAGCACACTCTCTACCACATTATTAACTCACATGGAGCTGTGTCTTTATTGGCCTTTAGCCAGCCATTATAGATAGATAGATAGATAGATAGATAGATAGATAGATAGATTAGGAACAGACTATCATAGATAGATAGATATCAACACTGCATGATGATTGTCAGTCACACATCTCAATGCGATCTTCAGGCCATGTGTCACTATTCCTTTAGCAGCTTATATATATATGTCACAAGGGATTAGGGGAAATGGAAAAAGGAAGAATCGGTTCTTCCAAGTTCTTTTGTTTATGGCTAAGATTTAGGATATCTATCGATTGCTTATTGACATATTTATTAGTTATTTAATAGTTTACTCATATCATAAAAAATGACGCATTTTTTAGAAATATTTGATATTGAGATGCAATGAAAAAAGTTTTGGCACAATGTGTTTAGATTCAATAAACGAAGCTCCAGAATTCACAACCAAAATAAAGACTAGTGAACCACTTAAGCAATCCATTCCCTTACTACTAAAATTGCAGTCTTATTTATTCAAGCTTTTCTTGAGAGGCACTTAGCTTCATATTTGCTTTTGTTGCCGCCGTCTTCTTGCTAATCGTCTTTTGCTTTCAAGTGGTGTTTCCATTTCGAGTCACATAAACTTTCTAACTTGAAAAGATAGTGAGCAGAAAGTGACTCGTATAATACGAAGAGTAACCAATGAATTATAGATAACATTGGCCAACTAAAAACATAAATATAATTATTTTTTCGACTAATTAAATGTAGTTCGAATTATAAACTATGTACATAAATCTATAAAGAGTGCCGGAAAGGTTCTATTTAAAATTAACGTTGGCATATATTTTGGGTGAAAATGTTAAAAGAAATTCTACAATTATGAGTATTATAAATTTTGCACTATTTGAAATTGAAGTTGTGACACGAAAGACATGCGTACATAAAAATAATGCACCTGTGCCGTGAAAAATGAAGACTATTATACAGCAGTCTATGATTAAACCGCTCTTCTAAAGTACTTATATAAGATAGACTATGCATTATATAGCTGATTACGTATCTTGCACCATATATGATATATACTAATCATTAAAGCGTTTACAATATACTTTGTTCTGTATATGATGCAGTAGGCATAAAATTTTAAAATAATATCATTGCTACTTCATTTATGTCGATTTATTTAAAAGAAATCCACTATTACACATGAAGGAATTATAAAGGATACTAATATTGTCCTATCAAATTACATGGAGCGTGACACGAAAGACATAAATAAATACACAACGATAATTATTATATAGTGTTGATAAATCATGATATGAAAGATATGAATATATAAACAAATACACAACGGCAATTATTATATAGCTTTCATTATTTAATTCATTTATATATATTACATAAATATTTATTTGTTTTGTATAGTTTTCTTTCGTTACTCATTTTATTCTAAATATTTATCATCTGGAATAAAGTATATTAAATTCAGGATAAACGATTTTATTTAGCCTCTTGGTTTCTAATCTATGACGACATCATAAAGAAGTAATGGTACTTGGTTTGAAGATCGCATTGAGCTGTGAAACTGATATTCGCTATTTAGTCTTGATTACGATGTCGACAGTATCTATATCTATAAACGCTATAGCTCTTTTCCTATAAATATAGCCAATTTTAAACAACACACATACACACACACACACACACACACACACACACACACACACACACACACACACACACATATATATATATATATATATATATATATATATATATATATATATAAAATCAGTTAATTTATAATATCAATGCTCTGTAAATTTACATTGACCACTCTTTTGTAAAAATAAAAATATCTATAAGAACACCGGATTATATATCTTACTGTTCTTTCTTTATATATATATATATATATATATATATATATATATATATATATATATATATATATATATATATATAGTCTATCTGCGTAGTGGTTCAGTTGAGTAATATCCTCGTGACAATGGTCAGTTTTCAAATCCAAATAAAAGCCATTCGAATCGTAGACTTGTATATAAATAGGTCATTTTTTTTCAGCAAATGAGCCACAAATGTCAGCGACAATTTACTCTTTCATTAAGCCATCGAATGGTTTGTTTTTTTTGTTGGGGGGGTGACGCACTTAAGGTGTTTTTGAACGTTCTTCCTCCTCTTCTTATACGAATTATTGTAACACCTGAATTTTCTTCTCAGTTTTAAACTGAATTTTTAATACGGCTCCAAGCGAAAAACCAAATCAGTGGCCCCACTCTCCCAAGCCACCGATCTGTTCATTTTCTTTTCAAAAACGCCTTGTCGACACGTGAGAAATGTGCTGCTACACTTTCCTTCTGAAATATTTGCTCATCTTTTCTGGAAAGTTATAGAAAAAGCAATGGGACAACATTTTTAAATATGGTTAATGATGCTATCAATGAAAAAAGGTTTGTAAACTCAATCTGATTACCACTTCATTCGTTAGGATTGGGAGAAGTTTTTAAAGTTTTTCTTTGGGTTGTTCACGGATCCAAATTCTACAATAGCGACGATCTTTTAATCATTTCAGCAAAAGCAAGGTAATAAATCCACTAAGACGCAAAGTGGTTACTTGGTGTGGAAGAATATAAGAAATAATAAAAGAGAGAGAACACAATAGATTATCTGGAATTAAGAAGACAGGAGATAACTATTTACTTTGTATTTTTTTTAAAGTTAACTGGAAAGTTAGAACCCGGAAAATACGTGAAGTACGAGGGGAGAAAATTGATCATAGAACTTACGGTTAGATCGCGCCATTTCAGCTGTAAAATGATAAGAGCTTGCTGCTATTCTAGTGCTGGGCTAAAAATTGTAAAATCGAGGTACCAAGATCTTCAAAATAATTACCATGTAAATATTTCTAGAAAACGTACAGGGAAACTACCTTACAGCGGTGGGAAAATGATTGAAGCTTGAAAGTGTGGGAAACTGACTGAAACCTGGATGCCACAACCGGACCGATAATATTGCAGATTCTTCTTTCGATTTATAATGTCACTTATGTAAAACGTTGATTCGTGTAAGAAAATTATGTTATCGAGAAAGTAAGAATCATGGCCGAATATCTTTTTAATTTATTTTTTATTTCATTTCTTGTTTCGATTGATTGATTAAAAATAGATTTTTTTTCACCTCCTTTTGCTTTTGTTTTATTTTTATTTAAAATGTGTTATTCTATTTATCAGTTGTCTTCCTCTTACACCCTCTTTCTCTAAATTTCTCTCTCTCCCTTCATCTCTCTCTCTCTCCCTCTCTCTGCGTCCTTCTCCGCACACGCACACACACACACACATATATATATATATATATATATATATATATATATGTGTGTGTGTGTGTGTGTGTGTGTGTGTGTGTGTGTGTGTGTGTGTGTGTGTGTGTGTGTGTGAAGAAATACAACAGGAAAACTTAGTCGACACGTATCGTTTCTCTGAGATTTTATCAAAGCGAATGCATGGATTTTGTTTTCTAACAAGTGTTTATATACAAGAGCAAAAATGTTACTGTTTTTTTTTTTTTAATATTTTTAAATTGATGAACGTTCATAAATATTGATCGTGAAAAGTCAGGCAATTTTTATAGTCACGTATGTTTGCTCGGGAACTTTGATCTAAAGAATGACAAAATTATTAAAAGAGAAAAAAACTTACTTAGAAGGAAATTTCTCGAGAGTGACGCTATAGAATCTTATCAAAATATAAAACTACACCTCGGATTTTTTCCAAATACTCCATTACTGAAAAAATTACCCCTTTCCAAAGCAAACATACATGACTATAAAAATGTTCAAAACTTTAGAAAAAAACGGTTAAATTTCATAAACTCGTATTATTTAAAATATATAACGCATAAATTAATCCTAAATTAAAATAATTTAAATACTAATTTGAATTAAAAAAAAAAAACAAATTCAAGTGAAAAGTTAACTCTACTAAAAGATCTAAAACCAACCTTTTTGACCTCATGAGAATGGTGAAATATCTGAAAAAGAAAAATATCTAACTGAATACAGATACTAATGGATGCGTCCCTCGGTGACACACCAGGCCAAGGTCGAAAAATCTGCTGTTGATAAGGAAAGGTCCAGTCAGCCATCTAACCTCTCAACAAAAAACTAAAACATCGACTACAAAATCAAAACTTTAAAAGTTTTTAAAATGGAAAATTGGACAAGTCAACGTTCAGTCCGGATCAAATGATTTCAAAGTGCACTTCCATTCAGAAGAATGCAAGAAAGCAAACCTTGATGTTGTCTGTAAGCAAGAGGTACGCCCTCTCGGTAGTGCCTTTATTGGGGATTTGGGATACAATTTATTTTGGACTGGCCACAAGAATAACGCAGAACATGGAGGTGAAATTGCAAGACTATCAGATATTATAATAGACAATAAATTAAACCCGTCAGAAAGACTGATGTCTGTCTTCTTAATGGTTCTAAGATCCGATTAATATCAGCCTATGCCTCAACTGAAAAAATTATTGTTTTGTAAAAAGAGAAATTTGCTTTCAGACTGTATTCAAAATAAAATAAAACAGAAAATTATGCATTAATGGAGATATTAATAATGCCTGACGTATTTTTAAACGCCACTGATCCTTTGATGATAAGAACATGCCACTCTTTGAAACAAAAGCCTCAAATAGTGGTGGGGAACTCTTCTTAAATATTTGTTATTCAAAAAGATATTCTATCCTTAAAACATGGTTTGACAATCCGATGAAATACCGCATCAGATATTAACAGATGACGTAGCAAATAGTTTATTGAATTCGGCATCTTAGACTCTTGACATATGCAGTTTGTAACAAATGTTAGCGTATACAATTCTCCTAATTTTATGTGATCACTGGCGACTTGTAACTAAACTAATAACACCAACCAAAGAAGGAAATAACTCGCTTCTGCTCACATAAAACACGGAAAACAACCAAGTATAACATCCAAGCTCTTACAAATGAAAGAATTCTGTAAGAAACTAATCTAAATTGATGTCAATAAATCTTGATCAAAACAATATGGAGGAATCAAATAGTGAAGGGCGTGATACCATTTCAAGATTACCTATGAGGAATAAGATACACCCTTGGGACGACAATGATGAGTTGAAAAAATTGGTACAAGCAACAACAAAAAAAAACGGAAGAATAAGAAAATGAAAGTGAAAATACTAAATAATTAACAAAGAAATTTCTTTAAGAAACCAATATATCTAGAAGGTTGGAAACGAAATTAATGAAGCCAAGCAACAGAGACACTGTGTTAAAAATGCAGAGAAAACCAAAAAAAAAAAAAAAACCTCAATAGCATCATACAATCAAAACCAACAGAGAAATGCCTTGGTCTCAAAACTAAATATGCCTACAGAAATAGAACATATAGCAATATTCATCCAATTATTACAAAGTCCGTTGTCACAAATAATGAAACTACTGATGAGGAAATTAAGAAAGTTATACAAAAATCTAAGGAATAATAAATCATCTCTTGACATTGAGGCAGAACTTGTGGAAATAGTTTACTTCCTTCCCGAATTCAATAACAAGTTTATTAAAGAAATCTGGAATCAGTCTTGTACAAGGTGAACATGATTGTAAAAAAAAAGGGCTTAACTTCACAAGGGTAAAACTTTGAAAGTGACATCGGCCAATTAATGACCATGTAAGCAAAATTTGCTTTCAGACGGACATTATGGAAACTAAATGTTCATATCTCGCACACACACACACACACACACACACACACACACACACACACACACACACACAAAACATATTACAAAGAGAAGCCTTTAAACAAAACTGAAAAACAAAATTCATTTATTTTAATAACTTTTTCCTATCCAGTAGTGCGTTTAATGTGTTTGTCTTTTAATATTTGTTTTTATTAAATTTTCACAATCTGCTCTTTCTTTTTAAATAACTATATATATAATATATATATATATATATATATATATATATATATATATATATATATATATATATATATATATATATGTATGGGTGTGTGTATAGATAAATAAACATACGTGCGCACATATTCAAATAATATATAAAAGATCAATTTCAGATCTATTTGCTAATGTTTATTTGCTAGCGTTGTCAACTTTTCATCCCTCAATGAGTAACATCACTTATAATTATCAAAATGATTATTAGTTAAATCGTGCAAGACTACGTAAATGGTTCATATGATTATCAACATTAGTGTCTACATTATTACAATAGGGAATCCGGGGTACAAGGAAATAAGAAAATGTCGACAAAACAATACTAAAGAGAGTAATATATATAAAATGTTTCCAACTCTGAGTCATTATCCATTACGTCACCTCCATTTCCAAAACCTTCAGCACCCGATTTTTGTTAGATGCCATAAAATATCAGACAAAATGTGAAAATAATAACTAGAATTATCAGCTTATCGTTCGATAACCTGATATCATTATTAAAGAGACATGTCATTTTTCTTCATCAAATTGGATGAGTTGGATTTGTAGATTTTTTTTCCTTTTATTAACTAGTTATCAGGTTCCGCAAAATATGATATTTTAAACATAGAGATCCGTGATTTCTTTCTTAATGAATGACTTTTTTCTTTTCCTTTTTTTTTTTTTTGTGAGGAAGCCTGTTATTCTATTCGTATTTCTTATTCTTTGGTTTTGTTTTGTGGTTTGTTTTTGTTTTTCGTTCTATTAACTAAAGTTGAGCAACCCATATATATATATATATATATATATATATATATTGTGGAGTGATTTCACAGTGGAGACTTGTATTTGTACTAAGTCGGTCCTAAAATAGGTTCGACGTACAAAACGTTAGGAACTTGAAATAATAGGTATAACGCAGAGTAATCTAGTTGTGGTCGCTGATACATTCGTATTCGACTAACTGTCGTCCGACATCGACTCATTGACCAACTCACTGAGCGACTCCTACTTATTATAGGTGGGAGAGTCTGTTAACTATAGAGTAAATGTGTTCCACTATAACAATATATATATATATATATATATATATATATATATATATATATATATATATATATATGTGAATAATTAAATTAGCGGATTTGGGACAAAAGAGGTAAACAGTTTTGAAATCTTATTGCATATTTGCCTGTAATTCTTATTTAATAAAAAAACTCCGATGTTATGAACTTGTATGACTTGTTTACATCTAAACTACTTTGTCTACGAGGGTCGTTCAAAAGTTCCCTAGCTTCTCCCAGAAAAAAGAGCTATAACTGAACATTTTTGCTGTGGCAATACACTACCACTTCTTATAAAGCTAATTCATATTTCTGTTTTAATTTCTATGCAGGTGAGGCTCATACAAAGGCAAGAAGTGTTCAACAAATCTGAAAATGAACAAAACAGAGATCCAAGCAGTCATAAAGCATCTGTAAAAGAAAGATACAACACCCAAGGAAATCCATGAGGACAGGATACAGACACTTGCTGAGGACTCCCCTTCCTATGCAACTGTGAAAAAGTGGGTTGCAGAATTCAAGCATGACAGGAATAGCACAGAAGATGACCATTGGAGAGGTCATCCAAAAAGTCAAGTTGATGCCATTTACCATATGGTTTTGGATGACAGACATCTTACTGTCCAGCGTATAAGTCCATAGGCATTAGTTCTGGTTTGGTTAGTACTGTTTTAACTGAGAACTTGGAGGTGACCAAGCTGTCTGCTAGATAGGTCCCGAGAAAAAAGCTGAAAAAGGTTGATATTTTCAGGACACTTTTGACTCGCTTCCAGGTTGGCCCTGAGAATTTCCACCACAGATTAGTAACTCAATATGAGATGGAGAATACTCTGCATCAGAATTTAGATAACTGAAGGAAGCAGTCAAGTCGAAACACAGAAAGAAGCTGCGGGCAGGTGTGCTCTTGCTCCAGGATAACGCGCCCGTTCACACTGCTCATGTTGCAGTAGCTGAAGTAGCCAACTGTAACTTTGAATTACTACCCGATCCCCTTTAATCATCAGACGTAGCTTTATCTGTCTTCTTCCTGTTTTCTAATCTTAAATTCCACCTGTGTGGTCGCCATTTTGAAAACAATGATGAGATCATATTTGCTGTTGAGGACCAGGATGCCACCTTCTTCTTCTGTGATGGAATTGTAGTGCTTAAGCACTGTTGGACCAAGTGCATTGATGTCAAACGGGACTATATTGATAAATAGTGAAAAACACTCTTATTTCTCAGAATTCCTCCTGGATGAGGCATAGAACTTTTTGAACGACTCTTGTAGAATAGAAAATGTTTCGCAAAATTAAATGATAAATCATATCTTTGATACAATAATATCTTGGGAAAAATCTTCACAAGGCAGGCAGACTAGTTTAAGGAGAAATTATTCAAAGAATCAATTTTATTTCAAAATGAAAGAGAAACCATTCTTTTAAAGAATTATTTTTATTGATTCCATTATCATTGACATCGTGGTTATCTGAGAACATGCTTAAGGAATCAAATATTAAACAATAGCGGTTTAAATATAAACAAATGACAATAATTCAGAACAAAACTTTATTTCAGACTAGATATTCCACTGAGATTTTTATTTAATATGAATGAATACTTTCATCCTCGCAGAAGTATGCTTTCCCATTTGATCGATTTTTCGATCTTCGGTCAATTCCAAGAATGCAAATCTTGATTTATAAAACAGGTACCTACACAATGAAAACTGTTGCAACACAATCTTCCAATCTTATTTTCCGCATTTAGACTGATGCAGGACTAATTTAAGCTTAGTAAATATTTACTACCTTCAAAAAAACAAAGATAGATGTATTATACCCATACACACACACACACACATATATATATATATATATATATATATATATGTTCGTTGTTCAAACCTCGGCAAAGAAACATAAGTTTCTGATTTTCAAAGCAAGCCAAGAATTTTTGTTAATCATATCACCCCAAGCAAGGCGATAATGAGACTAAGACGCAAGGGAGTGAAAGAAAATGAGAAGATTTTAGTGAGGATAGACGACAATAAAAGAACAGGGTTCAGTAAGGTAGAAGATGCCGGTTGATGTTACATTTAAATTTTTGATGATTGTAGGTGGCAGGCAAGCAAGAAACCAGAAGAGGCGAGAAGTGCAAAAAGATAAACTATTAGAATAGAACATACAGTTGCATTTAGCTAGCTGAACGATAAAACGCTGAGACCTAATTGCCAATCTAGTAGAATGTTTAAATTTATGCAGTTGGGACAGTAAGTAGAAAAGCTCATCAGAATAATTGCCATGAAAATATTTGTAGAAAGGAATGAGGTCAGCCACGTCACAGTGGTTGGAATATGACGGATGCCAATCCGTTTTGATATGATTTCATTTATGTGTCGTGTTCCTTCTGGACATGTGTAGTCATGGCTCTCTACAACGTTCTATCCTTTATAACTTTAAGCAATAATTGTCCTGCTACCTATTTACGCATGCTCTTTAAGTAGATCTTTCCCGCTTGCCTTCAATGCGTTCTGTGAGTATCAAATTCTCCATGCTCTCTTTCCTCATTATGTGTTAGAGAAAATTCAACTTCTTTTTTTTTCAGAACCTTAGCATAAGTGTCCTTTTCGTTCAGAATTTTCTCGGATTTAAGGCCACATTACGTTCAAATACTGGTTCCCGTAAGATCACCGAAGTTAAGAAACGTCGAGCCTGCTCAGTACCTAGATGGGTGCCCATTTGAGAACACCAGGGTGCTGTAACCTTAGATGCACGAGTGGATAATGGCTCGAAATTGTTCATGGGAGAACCAATTTCATTATATACACTTACGCGAAAATACTCTCGGCAAAGGTATGAATCCAATTATTCTCCTCCCAACTATGGGTTAATTAGTAAAACTTGTATCATTAAACCATTATTATCTCTACAAAACAGTTTCTTACAATCTAAAATATTTCCTAGCTTTAAACAACCTGCAATGATAAACCGTAGAAAACGAATAAAATTGTCAGTAAAATGTTAAATGAATTTTTTCGGAGGCCGTCGAAGCATGCGCCGGATCGAAGTCACGAGTAATTGTGGCCGATAGTTTGGGCGTATTAATCTTGCTGAAACTGTTGACCATACGAGATGATCCACTCTCTCCCAGAAACTGTAACTAAGGAGCTCTAAGCATAGCTGCGGTATAAGGCATAGGCGGGCTCTATGAGTGTTGGATAAACTTCTTTGTTGCTCATATTTTCCGTCCATGAGATTCTCAGCATCCTTCTGTAGTGCCACAAGTCTTTACTTCATCTGTGAATAAATTGCCCAGCATTGTCCTCGCTTGAGACATGAAGAGAGTCTATCTGCCTCTATTTGTTTTATCTATATCTGTGTTAGAGCCATTTTCTATTGTAGGATTTTAAATCAGGGAATTTGTATTATATATATATATATATATATATATATATATATATATATATATATATATAGGGCGCGATAGGTAAATTGTCACAATTTTGTATTTTTAATTTCGCGCGTGCGCGTTATTTGTATTTTTATTTAGGCGACTGAACAGTATAGTAGGGTCAGTTGGGAACCGTCTGTGAGAAAAAGAACACAATAACGCAATTCACTCCGTTAGAAATTTGGAGCCTGCATGCTGTAATGCTTGGCATTTGCGTCGAAAGCTCAAAATACGAACATTTCGGTTTGTTTAGGTGCCAATCTAAAGACAGTGCAAAGGATTCAGAAAAAGTTGGATGTGTCTAATAGTGATTTCAAAGGAGTTTGTTGTGACTACTAATGATGGTGACGTTATTCCTCCTTTCATCTTCCCACGGGCTTCAGACTCCTACACAGTGGCCTATATCAAGTGCATTGAGGAGGTAGTGCTACACTGGGTCAAGAGGGTGGCTGCAGGTAGACCCTGTGCCTCGTAACAGAACTCTGCACCATGCCATACAAGCCGGACAACCCAGCCATAGCTGTCAGACAATTTCTGCGACCACATCTCCCCTTACATCTGGCCACCTAACTCCTCGGCCTGCAGTCCACTTGATTATAATGTGTGGGGGGGGGCATTTGAACGAGAGACCAATTGGCAGCATTCACCAACTTAAACAAGGAGATCGTTCAGAAGAGTAACCGGAGATTCTGAAGTCGACTTGGGGCCATGGTTGAAGTCAATGGCGATTTTATTGAATAAATGTACTCTTTTGTATTTCAAGATATTTTTGTGTAATTTTCGTAAATATATCTGTTAAAAGGAGATGTTATACCGCAGTGTTATTTTCATTTAGCTTAAATGAAACGACAATTTATCCATCGCTCTCTTTATATATATATATATATATACACTGTTACATTCATATACATATACATATACCCAGGCATATACGTGTGCTAAAGGTATTTCTTATTTTTTTCATACCTGTACATACATGTACACAAATACCCATCGATATATACTTGTGTCTACATACATGCACACATATACACACGTATATACAGTGGTGTGTTTTTTTATATTCAAACAGGTTTGGTTAAATAGATTAGACGTATTATGTCCATTTATTTTAGTTTTAATCCTTTAAAGTCCACGAATTAATTTCATGGCGTCATAGAAAATTGATTAAGAAAAATTATTTTCGTTTCTTTTACTCTCTCTTTCACTTCTAAGTCTCTTTCTTTCTCTTTATCTATATATAACCATCTTTTTCTCAGGCTCTCTATCTCCTCTCTCTCTCTCTCTCTCTCTCTATATATATATATATATATATATATATATAATGACATGACGATTGCGTCAAGCATGAAACAGCCTGTCGCCTTCAGTCCTGACTTCCATGTTCACTTTTATATTTACTTACGCTCTATCTCTGATATTGAGCACTTTATTCCATAAATATTTCTCCATATATATACATTTTCAGTTACTCGCGTTCTTTAGTATATATATATATATATATATATATATATATATATATATATATATATATATATATGCGTGTATGTGTGTGCGCGTGCGTGTGTGCGTATGCATGTGTGTGTCAGCTTGTGCGTGTAACTCTCTCTTTCTCTCGATCAAAATATAGCAAAGAACGAATGCATTACCTCTCCATCAATGTTAGCCATCAGCAAGAATTTCTAGTCATGGTCCTTATGTTGTCTCAATAATGCTTTAAAAAAATGCTCACAAAGTGAAGCGGCATAACTCCGTACTACAGATTACTCACGAAAGATTTTCACATTCTTAGAATTTTGGAATCTCGCTATATATATATGTGTGTGTGTGTGTGTGTGTGTGTGTGTGTGTGTGTGTGTGTGTGCTTATCGTGTAATGAGTATCTATCTGCACAGTGGTCATCTTCATATCATTTTCTCTCAAATAAGGCCGACATTCAATCGATTTACTTATCCCTCCTTAAGTAGAATTTTCTAATCAAGACCCTAATTAAACCACGAATCCATCGCCCTAAGAAATCCTCATTTTAACCAGGAGGCCAGTTACACCCCACCACACACACATACACACACACATCCTACCCATTTCCAGAAAGAAGGACTTACCGTAAAGACATTACCGATAATCAATGACCAGATATTATCAAGTTCACGATGAATAGCATAGGCGGACCCTATCGAAAGATTCATTCTTCCTTACGTTGTTACATCAATACCCAACCTTATTGATTAAATTAACAATGGATCCTGAAATTGAATGCGGAGGTGACTGCTTTCTCTCTTAATTTGATTAAGATGGCTATAGACATTTTGGAAACGTAAACTCGTTTTTTAATGTCTTAAGAGAGAGGAAAAGTCGTAAGAAACAAATAAGAGTACTGAACTGCTATATAAATCATCTTATATTATACGGCAGTGAATGCAGGACCAATTCCTCACAGATAAAAAAGGACTCGAAGCAATGGAGATGCGGTTCTACAGAATGATACTGAGAATAGACGAAACATGCGAGCAACAAAAAGTTTTAAGGAAAATAGGAAGGAAAAGAAGACTTATACTTAGAATCAGAAAGATACGTACTGTGAGGCCGGAACTACCTACACAATAGACTCTTCCAGGTCTATATTAAGTATGCGACACAACACTCTACACAGTGACGCAGAGAGTCAGCGAGAGACTCGTACGACTACCAGTGTTGGACACTAACATATAGTAAGCTCCGCTTACACTATCTCTGTAACCTGTTGTTAATATATCTTTCTTACATCTAATCCGTGTTCCGTGTTTTACTTCTGTGGTCCCAACTTTGGCCCCCACATCAATACGGTTGAAATTTCTGAATCACATAATGAGGATAGAAAGCTTGGAGAATTTGACACTTCCAGGGCATATTGAAGGCATGAGAGCCAATGGGAAATAGCAAAGAAAAGTAACAACGTAACGAACTTGTGAGAATGGATGGCAGAGCGAGGGACAAAATATGGATTAAATCCGATAAAATGATTAAATATGATACAAGTACGAAAACCTTTTATAAATTTGATGTTTCATTGTTGATCCAGCTTCATCAGAAAGTTTTTGAAACCCTAAACATATAATATTAGTGGAAAATATACATACATATGCAAAATATATATAAAAAAATTCCCATACATGTATATTTTCAGAAAAAAAAAAAAAAAAATTTCGAAGAGGAAGGATCCAAGTAGAACTCAATGTCTAGGACAGAGTAAGGATATAATAAAAAGTTTCATTTTGAATTTGTAGGTCTGATGATTTGGATCGTATTTACGATTCCAATGGAATAAATTATGACCATGGAATATTAGTGTTTAAGCCTTTTTATTATATATATATATATATATATATATATATATATATATATATATATATATATATATATATATATATATATATATATATACGTGTCTTAACCGACTTGGCTACAAAGAGGTTTTGCCGAACAAGCAAGATCTTCACAGTGCCTTTAGGCATATCATAGATTCCTCGGATTCGTATCTACTCGGGCCTAACGACGATTTCCCTCTGCCCAGTGCGGACACAGGTTCGAATCCTGTCGGAAAATGCATATTTTTCTTTAATAAGATTTCTCGAATATTCAGGCTGGTAAACGAAAATAAATAAATATACAGTTTAATAAATAAACGGAGCCTCTACTCAAATATGCGTATCCACTACTAATAACTTTTAAAGTGGTAAGAATCCGTCGAAATAATTAAAAATTCATAACTTCTTTAGAAAATTACTTTGTTTACGTTTGAACATGAAACAGAAGAGCTATTTCGAGGAATTTATGACGAGAAGAATTCCGCTTAAAGGCACTGTTCAGGTAGATAGATAGATAGATAGTGAACTGATTGTGATAGATAGATAGATAGATAGATAGATAGATAGATAGATAGATAGATAGATAGAGAACTGATTGTGATAGATAGATAGATAGATAGATAGATAGATAGATAGATAGATAGTGAACTGATTGTGATAGATAGATAGATAGATAGATAGATAGATAGATAGATAGATAGATAATGAACTGATTGTGATAGATAGATAGATAGATAGATAGATAGATAGATAGATAGATATGACCATGTTAAGATAGGTATGAACAAGCAGAGATAGATAGATAGATAGATAGATAGATAGATAGATAGATAGATAGATAGATAATGGACAGTCTGAGATAGATAGATAGATAGATAGATAGATAGATAGATAGATAGATAGATAATGAACTGATTGTGATAGATAGATAGATAGATAGATAGATAGATAGATAGATAGATAGATAGATATGACCATGTTAAGATAGGTATGAACAAGCAGAGATAGATAGATAGATAGATAGATAGATAGATAGATAGATAGATAATGAACTGATTGCGATAGATAGATAGATAGATAGATAGATAGATAGATAGATAGATAGATAGATAGATAGATAGATCGGATTGGGTGTGTAAAAGTTCTCAGTCCGACTAAAAACAAAATTCTGATATTTGGTCACTCGGTCAGATTTTGGAAATTGTGACGTGGATCAATAAATCTGTTATGCATTTTTCTGAATATTGATCTGAAATTTTCACCGTATAATATTCCTGTTATACTATGATTATTCCTCATTGAATTAATTGCGTTAAAAAATAAGTACATTAAAAAAAAAATAAACATTTCTTGTGTAAATTGGTTACGCTGCAAACGTAATTAACACATTTTAAAAACATTTTACTCAAACATGGATATCCACAAAATAAATTTTGAAGCAGTAAGGAAATTTATATATATATATGTGTGTGTGTGTGTGTGTGTGTGTGTGTGTGTGTGGTAATAGTAATATTTGCCGTTTCCCTACAAGGAAACATTTGGCATTCATTTATTGACTGAGCAGCCAGCATTGCTTTCGGTTTAAATTCATAAAATCTTTCTCTTAAAACATTTTTTTTTCAGGAAAATAGTTTTTTTTTTTAAGTCCAGTAACTGTTATAGCTCTTTCCACTAAAGATGGAGGTTTCCTTCCTAATCTTTTATTTGAAGTTGTGTGGAATGTCAACATCTTGATTATATCGTTATTTTTTCTTCGAGTTAGAGTAGCTATCCATTTTAGTTGTTGCTGCTGTTGGTTGTCCTCAAGTGATGTAAATTTCTATTATTTGGTACAGTTATTTGTTTATGATTCTGTGGCGCCAACCCAAAATATTCAAATAAGGATGATCTTTGCCAAGACCCTGAGAATACCTGTCACCAGCATGCCCACACACCTCATCAACAGTACATTGGCCTCGAAAGACAAAGCAGGATCATTCCTATCCCAACTATGAATACCTATGTCATAAGCATAACTCTCCTAATGATCAGTAGAATGGCCTAGGGAGGGAAAGCAGGATCGTTGCCTTCTATTGGTAGACTTGTTCGGGATGGGGTATAGAATAGAATGGTCAGTGCTCATCTCATCTTTCTGTAAATGCGCATGTCATATTCTAGGAGATTAAATAGACTGGGGTTCTCATTTCTTCTTTAACGTCCTCCTGAGGAGGACTAAAATGTTTCGTATTCGGGTCCTCGCCAGACAGGTAAAATTTTGTAGATCGATAGAGTTCATCAATTTGATCGAGGCGTTCTGTATATTTAAAGCTTGGAAGATGGTTTCTAAGGCATGAGATGAAGAAATCTCTATTGATGCGATCATATGCTGCTGTGAGATCGACATAGCAGGTGTGCTGTTTCCTATGAGAGGATTAAGAAATTTCATGGAGTTGTTTGATGACATCATTGCATCCCTTACAAGAACGAAAAACAAACTGGGTCGTTAGGAGTAGACTTTCATAAAACGATCAGAGCTTAGTTAATATAATGTTCATTAATACATTCACCATGATGGATCCACATGAGATACCTCTGTATCTACCTTTCTGTTTCCATAATGCATTAATTCGTGATAAACCCCACTTTCTTGAGATGACTTTCTGATTCCAGACTTCTTTCATAGATTTTTATATTGGGTGTATTTTTCATTTATACAAGTTTGGTAATGGTATGTTGTTAATAAAATGACATCCAATTTAGAACCTAATACACTAAATATATATATATCAATATAAAATAAATAATTAAATAGATGACACGAACTGTCACAAAAACAGGCCAAACGTCATATTTAAAAATGAAAACGACAACATACCAAAAGATCAAAACTTTTTTGTATATGACTAACGCTAACAAAAATTATTTAGACATAGGAAAATATATTTTTGAATATAAACCTGAAACTAAGAAAATAATCCGGGACATCGAAAAAGCTTTCCTTGTTATTTAACCAAACACACACATATGAATAGAAAATTATTGATTGGTTTGTTTTTTACTGCTTATCAACCCTTTACAGGTTATTTAAAACCAGAAAATATTTTTGGATAAGAGAAGAAGCGGATTCATGTCTTTCCCGAGGTTATTTGCGCCTAAGTGAATAGAATGAACCCAACCAGAATTGGATCTCGGCACTCCGATTAAAAAATTCGGATCTATTATATATTAAACTGCCCGCATATCAAAGCTCACAGCACCTGGTATTCCCAAGCAGTTACTCATGAACGTACTGACTAGGCTCGGTGTTCCTTAACTTCGGTGGTCGTATGGGAATCAATGTTTCAATGTGATATGGCCATTAGTCAGGAGAAAATTATACATATAAATTTTTATATATCAGAACTCTATATAAATAAGTGATTGTAATGACTTCGACTGTAATTCGAACTCGGCTCTCTGATTCCTCAGTCCGAACCACTATCCACTATTATCTCTCTCTCTCTCTCTCTCTCTATATATATATATATATATATATATATATATATATATATATAAAGTGAACATAGAAGTCAACACTTAGAGGCGACAGTCTGTTTCATGCTATATGCAATTGTGGCCTGACGATTGCAACTATCATGAAACAGACTGTCGCCTCTAAGTGTTGACTTTTATATTTACACACGCTCTATCTCTGATATTGAACACTTTATCCCATAAATATAGCACATCTTAAGACTATATGTCTTCAGATAGATAGATAGATAGATAGATAGATAGATAGATAGATAGATAGATAGATAGATAGGAACAAACTGAGATAGATAGATAGATAGATAGATAGATAGATAGATAGATAGATAGATAGATATGAAGTGTGAACTTAGAAAATCAAACTATATGGTGACTATCTTCCAGTTTCGCGTCTTAGTCATCAGGACATAATGTCTGATAGGGGGGGTTATCGTTCTCACTCTTTGTCGTATTTACTCTTTCTTTTCCTTTCTCTCTGTCTTTATTTCTTTCACTCTTTCTTTCTTTCTCTCTCGCACACAGTACTTCCATATTATTATTCGCTTTCATCGCTTTTTAATCCCCTTACAATATTTCTTTCTTTCTTTCTTTCTTTCTTTCTTTCTTTCTTTCCTTCGTCGCTTATGTTTTTCCTGTTCTTTTTTTTTCTCTCACTACTTCTTTCCTTCCTTTCCAAACCAGCCGCTCTGACATCCGCAATGCGAATAACTAACCTTGGATGACCCTTATTGTTTGCGGAAAGCCCCGAGCAATACGAATGCATTGACAACTCGCTGCATGTCGTAAATGCAACACAGACCATGGAACAATGACGCTCTTCCCCAAAAGCCGGACAACATCAACCATTCTTTCCTTCTATCTTGTTGACGTTGATGGCGAATCGCGTCCTATAGGAAGGAAGAGAAATTTGGGAGTCACCTTGCCAAGGAAAATAGGATGAATAGAGTTTTAAAAAATGAAAAATAAGAAAAAGTTTTTTTTTTCTTTTTTCCGTTTTTGCTTCATTGTTATATTTATTTATTTTAATATTTTTTTATCTAGACGCGAGTGACAAATTCAGTGCGTAGCACTTATGAAAGCAAGAGAAACACGTGGAAGAAGAAAGAAAAGATAAACAGGTAACTCTATCCCTCACCCTAAGAAGATAACTGTAACCCGAAGAAATAGATAGATAGATAGATAGATAGATAGATAGATAGATTCTAAGCAGAGAATAGATAGATAGATAGATTCTAAGCAGAGAATAGATAGATAGATAGATAGATAGATAGATAGATAGATAGATAGACTCTAAGCAGAGAATAAATAGATAGATAGATAGATTCTAAGCAGAGATAGATAGATAGATAGATAGATAGATAGATAGATAGATAGATAGATAGACTCTAAGCAGAAAATAGATAGATAGATAGATAGATAGATAGATAGATAGATAGATAGATAGATAGATAGATAGATAGATAACTCTAAGAAAAATAATTTGTCGAAGAAAAATGATTAAATCCTCCAATTGTCGTAATTCCCAAAAAACAAAACGGCAGATAAAATTGGAATAAAACAGTTTCACAAATACTCTTTTGTCAATATTTTTGTTACCTATGCCAGTTTTCATTTTGTTTCCTTGTTTAATTTCTATTTCTTTATTTTTTTAGCTTCCTTCTTCTTCGTAACATGTAATTTTGCTTCAGGCGTATTTCGTGAGAACGACTACCTTATTTGTCCATCTTCGCATCACATCAGAACAAAGAAACGCTTAATTATCGTTCAGTTACACATTCAGAACAAATCTGGCTTGCATTCTCTTTATTATCAATTACCACTCACTGATTATTGTTCGTCTTTGGTCAATTTTGGCCAACAGTCGAATCTGATGCCTTTCACTGAAGAGATCAAGTCTCGTTCTTTCGCAATATTTTTGCTGAGTTTAGTAAGGCTTCTAGCTGGATGGCGTTAAGTAGGAGAGACACGTTGGGCTGCATTTGTCTTCAACGGTTTAAAATAATTGAACGGTTGAAGATAAAATGTATATTGAAGGCATGTACTTTCAACCACAAAACAAAATGCAAAACAAGCAACACTTGTGAAAATCTGAATATTTGAGCAACCCTTGTGAAAACGCGTATACTTTCTAAACATAATCAAGATTAATATTTATCAACATATTCAGAAAGGCTGTACGCATATATGTGCAAATGAATGCTTAGTATGGATTTGTGTGAGAAGGAAAGCAATAGATTAAATACACTGGTCCACTCATTAAAAAATAGGGAAATACTTTTTGAGCGATACTGATTGCAGATTAGCATTCTCTAGATCTTCCTTAGGCTGTGACAACTGCCAGAATATTGTGTGATTATCGATTTGGATCGGGTGTCCTGTTTATAAAATCGATTCGATACAATGCCAAAATGATCCCTGACTTTTAGACTAAGTCACTTAACTGTTATTTACAAATGTCAACTTTGAAAATGCTCTAAAATCATTGATATCTATATTTTTCAAAATTTTCTGAATGTTTTAACCTTTTTAACTTTATTGAAAAACGGCTATTATGACTTATTCTTTCTTTAATCTCTATGGGAAAGTGGCTATTATGGGTTATTCCATCTTCAGGCTATGTATTGGACAGTGGCTATTATGGGTTATTCTATCTTCAGTCTATCTATTGGAAAGTGGCCACTATTGGTTATTCCATGTTCGGTCTGTTTACTGGAAAGTGGCCATTATGGATGACTTCATCTTCGGGCTATCTATTGAAAAGTGGCTATTATGGGGTATTGCATCTTCAATCTATCTATTGAAAAGTGGCTATTATCTGTTTATTTCATTTTCAATCCATCTATTGGAAAATGGCTATTATGGTTTCATCTATTTTTAATCTCTAGGAGGGAAACGGTCATTATGACCTATTCAATCTTCACTTTCTGCAAAAAAAAAAGCGGTCGTTATAAATTAACTCCTGGGAATATTAATTCCTATAAATGAACTTCTGAGAATTTATTCTGTTGAATAAATTTGATCTGGTCATCTGATTGGAGTTTGTCTCTTCTGGGATTTTTGGCATCAATAAATGGAAAGAAATATCTTCTCTGATGTTTTTTAAAATATTTTCCGCGTCCAATTCAAGTTACTCGCATCAAGAAAAGCATTAAATCTTTCTTATATTTTCAAATTGACCAAGCGTTCATATTTTTCACTTTGAATAAAGACATTCGTGAAATTATCAATATGTCACACACAGACATTCGAGACTTGTAAAATTATTGGCATTAACATCGAATTTTCGATTGAACATTTCGACTGGTCTTTGATGTAACTGGTGTTCAATTAGGAAACATTTATGTTTTTTTACTGTCTGTCTCATGACCGGAAGTGGTTGTTGCAAATCCAGTTTAGACATGTCTGTCGGGTTTTGTGATTTTCTCTTTCATGACATTTCATTGAGAAATGGCATGTATTTGGCAATGTCCATCTCTTCTCCAAGTAAGCTGCTGGCTTATACGGAAGCTGTAACTGGATCGATTTCTTTAGTTCACCGAGGATCAACCAGATAAATATAATTAGAAACACAATATCTCAACTACAACAATGCATGCAATCGAGGTTTACATGGCAGTTATTCTAATAAGCTCTCCTTGTTGGTACCTCGACCGCGTGACTTTATTCGATTTGTACAGTTCAGCAACCCTTTTGAAATTATTTAAAGCTCAAAAATATTTTAAATTAAGAATTTTGGAGGTGGGGAGATAATAATGAGTTAGAGATACAAGTCTTAATGATACTACTAATTAACCCATAGTTGGGGAGAAGGGGTGGATTAGTACCTTTCCCAAGGGTATTTGCGCGAAATTTAATATAACGAACCCAAGTGGAATTGGAACTCTGCTCTCCGATTAACAATTCCGAACCATTATCCATAACACCACCTGCTCTTACCATATCTGATATTCCCAAGCTGTTACCCATCTAGTTATTGACCAGGTTTGACGTTGTTTAACTTCGGTGATCGTAATGGAACCGATGTTTCAACTTGATGTGACTGTAAGCCCGCGGGATTTTACTCATACAATGAGATTGGAAACTAGATCCCATCGTTTTATTAACCACAAGTACTATTCTAATAATTTCTTTTCTCGCCCTGTCTTTCTTGCTTCCCTGCCATTGAAGATCTTCAAAAATGTAAATGCAACGTCAATCGCCATTTTCTGTCTTCCTGAAACCTGTTCTTTTATTGTCCTTTCCCCTAACTAAAGTTTTCTCATCTTCTTCCACTCCCAGTAACCCGTTGCGTCTTAGCGGCATTATCGCCTTGTTTGGGAGTAAAATGATTAAAAAGTATATATAACAGCGAGCAGATAAGTAGCGACGATGGCGATCAATTGACGTAGAACTCAAGGTTAATAATTCGCTTCAAAAATAATTTCATTGTGTACCTTTTATTTTAGTTTTTGAAAATAAGACTTTCAAAAATGAATGTAAATTAGGATTTAGTAAAACAAACAAATTAAATAGATTCAACTCATGGCGGATGCCTTATTAGAACATATTCTATGAATCAATCAGTTTCGGAGGAAATAAAAACCATTTATTGGAAATGATATCCTGAATATGCGGATGACAATCTTAAAATAAAATTGCATTAACTTATAATTTATGAGAACAGATAAAAATTACACAACATATAAATGCCAAAACAATTTTATTAATCTGCAAAGTTTCAGCATTTAAGCGTGCAGAATTATTAAGTTATTTTAAATGTTATACTCTTTGCAAACTGCCTACTTGATGCATTGTCCTTGTGCTCGGTTAAATTTGAAAGTGTGTAGTAGTTCGCATGATAGCCTGAGCAACAAACTGATGCAACAGTCCGAGTTGACGTAGTAAGAGGAGTCAGGAAGAAATTTTCCTGCATCTAGTCTATATCCTGTCGTACGAAAAATGTCTTTATAAGAAAAATCTGAACTTTAATATAAAAGAGAAATGATTTTGTAAATCACCTCAAAAGCTTACTGATTCTTCTTTGGATTTTATCAAGAATCTCTAAATATATAGCAGGAGCACCAGACCGTGTGTGGCAGCAATATTCAAAGCATGAACGAGTGGTAGACTTATAAATATATAAGATAGATTCTGTAGATCAAAAGTGTCTAGCACGACACAATGAACTAATCTTCTTAGCAACAAACCTAGCAATTGATTCAATCTAATCTTCCCATTTCATGCCAGCCGAGAATGGTAACCGGAGAAGACGCAACGAGTTACTCTCCTAGATGTTAGCATCAGTCATGCTGATGAGAGGTAGAAAGGGATCTCTAAGATGATTGATAGAGAGAAATTTCGCTTGAGAGGCGTTTAAATTAACAAGCCATTCCTTGTCCCAGTTAACAGTAGATTGTAAGTCTTTTCTTTTAAATCAGTTGCCAATTTGATATTATCAAAGGAGTTTGAATGAATTGTTTTATTTACAGGTTATCAATCCTTTGATAAAAACGCTGATACAATCAGTTCAATTAATTCTTGTTAATTTCCCCGTTGTTTTCATACAGAGAAAATATTGCGGAATTTTGTGCTAATGTGCATGTGTCAGAAGGTGTAATTGTGTGAAGGCTTAAAAATGTGCGTGTTCGTTAAACATTCATCGACAACAAATAAAATAAACAAACATTTGAAGGCAATTCAATTGGAAGAAATCAAGGAGAAACAACGTAGTTATAGATCTCAACAAATAACATGAATTTATATACATTTGACATACACAAAGTGAATTTATGATTGCTTGATAAAAGTAATAAGAGAGATAAAATTGTAAGGAGTTACCATGCAGAGATTTGGTGTATGAAAGTTTGTAGTTTAAGTTTGTCTATGAAATTAAAACAGTTTGAATTCTGCAAGGTGAAATGTCACTTGTGTGAGTTCAAACATTAGTGTGTATATTTTGTGACAATTGTAAATAGTTTAAAGTCATAAGGAGTTATGTACCTTTGACTGATATGATATAAATTGATTAAATATACAATTACTACTTTGTAGTGATAATGTCACTTTCTCTATTGAACTGTAAGTTAATTCGCACGGCAAGACTGTGTGAGTTGTGTTGAGTTGCTGAGAGAGAATGGTGGTCGTTGAGTCAGTGTTCTGGCGCGCGTGGAGTTTGTTGGCATCTCTCAAAGAATCCGTTCCTGACTGCTTGAATCAAGTCAAGGGATCCTATTTATTGACTGTTTGGATTTCCAACCGGCTCCAGATAGGTGAGCGGGAAAAGGATTTGTCTCAACTTGCTACATTTTTTGTGTCCTTTTAACCAATGGGAAGTCGAGTTTGAAAAGGTGAAGTGATGATTGGTCAAAGTTGATATGGTGGAAGACTGCATTTTTCCGCAGGGGTGACTGGCAAAATGTGGAGGATTCCATTAAAAGAACACTTGTATTTTCCCAGCTTAGTCAAGCCAGTGATTATGTCTTCTGCAGCTCTCAGATGCGCGTGGCACACGTAAACCATACTTCAGACAGAAGTTAGCCTTACAAACACATTTAATTTAATCCAGCTTCGGGAAATAGAGACAGAAAACCGTGGGGTCAGCAGGAAGCGAGACAAAAAATATCGCGTTTTATGACGCCTAAAAAATATATTCCATAGTAGACAGACTGAAGAGAAAATAGAAATTAAGGAATTCTAAAGCTTTCTATTTTGTTGATGAAACAATGTGTGTGCGGAAACAAAATATATATATGGAATCATTTGATTTGTAGACAGTTGATAGCCGTCATTGAAAAAAAAAAACATGCGATTAGTTTCAGCGCATGACTAGACTAGCCTTTATCAATTTCGGTCAAGTAAAAATCGTTCATTTCATCGATACTATGCTATCGATACTAAACGTTTTATGAATTAAAATTTATTTTGAACACAAATTTTGTAGCAATTTTTATAACATCAATAATGTTGATTATGATTACAACATCAATAATGTTGATTATGATTATGATGATTATAGGTACTTCCGGTCCCACGAGGGGAATGCTGGTAACAAAACGGATCGACGGCCGTTTAAATAAAATTGTTATTAAGTTTACCACGTCTTATGTCGTCTTTGTGTTGATTCAACTTTTCAGTAGCCATCCTTACATAGTTTATTTTTCCACCAGTGGAACACTCGACGAGATTCCTTCTTTAATCAAAAAAGAGTTACCTCATTTTTTTTTCAGACTAAGATCCCCATCACCGCTGGAAATAAAAAAGATAAGAATCAAATTGCCTTTTCTCTTACCTAATTTGTGGATGTGTGGGTGGTGTAATCGATGGCAATTCAGAATGAAAAATCGGAGATCCGAGTTTGAATTCCAGTAGGTTCCGTTACATTCACTTACGCAAAAATAGTTCTTCTTGGGAGAAGTCTGAATACATTTCCTCCTCCCGTGTTAAACAGGAGGACTTATATGTAGAAAAATCATTGATATTCTAAAGAAACTGCTAATGCAATATTCACTCGCAAAAAAACAAATATATTCTTACAATCAAAAACATGTCTCGGTTTTAAATAACTCATAAAGGGTTGATAAACCGTAAAAAAGAAATAAATCTATCGACCACTTCCTCTCGAAAAATCTTTAACTGATCCACCTAACATAGAAGTCTATGCAAGTCGCTCTATCGATCGATCGATCAATCGATCTCTTAAGTTATGACTTTAAGAGTTTATTTTACTCTGGCACGAGTGCACAAATGTGTGACACCTAGTGCAAAACGCACAATCGTGGTAATGATTACACAGGGACACTTTATTACGTTAATCTTAATCTTCCTTAAAGTTACATATGTGAACATCCCCAATGACGATCGAAAAATAGTACAGTCCTCTCGAATCTGTAATAACCGTACCCAACTATTTTTTTATAATTTTTAAACATTCTCTACACACACACACACACACACACACACACACACACACAGCTCTTATTCTTCCCAACTGACTTAATTATTTTCACCGAATCTTCAATTTGTTTTGTTTTTTTTTGTTGTTTTTTGTTTTTTTGTTAATGTTCACCCTGTACAAGAGTAACTCGAGCTAGAGTGTTACGGATTAGGAGACACCTTTTATGGGGATATGTGCGGAGGATAACGGTTAACCCTAGACTTGAACAGGTTAAGATTGTAGTGATGTGAGAAGTATCCTCTTGGGAGTCAGTCCCATAAAGCAGCGGTTTTGGGGAAGAAACTGCTCGAGTGGAACTTACATCTCACCAATGGAAAACGAAAGGAATGAGGGTGTCTCGCATCAATGCCAGTGACATAGCTTTACAACAACCCACGACGATCCATGAAGTAAAGAATAACAAATAAAGAACTTTAGAAACAAAGGCTTCCTAAGGTTTACTTTACATTTATTTGTGAAAACAACTTTTGAATAAGAGAAAAACTGATGTAACTTTCATTCCTTCATTCAAATAAAATAAATTCTAGAATAATTTTACTTCCTCATATTTTCCAGATCCACGCCTCGCTTACTAGATTCTGAAAAAAAAAACTTTTCAGTCTCACAGCTTACTCTAATTACCCACTTACACATACGTTTTAATTCAAGACAAGCTTCACGGCGTAAAAAGAAAAAATAACTGGTGCATGTTTTAGTTTCCCATTTGCGCAGGGGAGATAATTTGGTGGCCAGCTTGTTTGTCTCCCTTGGACGGTAATTGTAAATTGTGACTTGCACTTTTTTATTTTAAAACTTGCGTTTTGCTTTGTGTGTTTGTCTATGTTTATAGGGTGATAAATAAGTTGAATTTTACTTGATAGTAAGATATACAAAAACTGATAGATAGATAGATAGATAGATAGATAGATAGATAGATAGATAGATAGACAAAAACTGATAGAGAGATATATAGTTAGGGAGATATGCAAAAACAGATAGATAGATAGATAGATAGATAGATAGATAGATAGATAGATATGCAAAAACAGATAGATAGATAGATAGATAGATAGATAGATATACAAAAGCTGATAGATAGATAGATAGATAGATAGATAGATAGATAGACAAAAACTGATAGAGAGATATATAGTTAGGGAGATATGCAAAAACAGATAGATAGATAGATAGATAGATAGATAGATAGATAGATAGATAGATAGATATGCAAAAACAGATAGATAGATAGATAGATAGATAGATAGATATAGAAAAGCTGATAGATAGATAGATAGATAGATAGATAGATAGATAGATAGATAGATAGACATAAAAAAACTGATAGAGAGATATATAGTTAGGTAGATATGCAAAAACAGATAGATAGATAGATAGATAGATAGATAGATAGATAGATAGATAGATAGATAAATAGATAGATAGATATACAAAAACAGATAGATAGATAGATAGATAGATAGATAGATAGATAGATAGATAGATAGATAGATAGATATACAAAAGCTGATAGATAGATAGATAGATAGATAGATAGATAGCCAGTCAGTCAGTCACTTCCATTTATCCTGTTTACCTTTCTAAAATAACGCTTCTCCACATTAGCCTGTCGTTTTTTAAATATGTTGCGCTATGTTGCTCATTGAAACCACGTTAGCGGTTACATGTTGCAGACACTGCATCTAGTTTGACTAAAAGCAACAGCAACAATATTTTGCACATATAAATGACGGTGTAAAGAAATGGAAGACAAATTCACCAAGGTGATATTTTATTTTAATATTAGTTTGCATGCAATAGAAAGAAGATATTGCAAGTTAGGAATTGTGTGGGTATTATTATTATTATTATTATTATTATTATTATTATTATTATCATCATCATCATTCGATTTCTGCTATGGACACACTACCTACCAAGTCTGCGGAAAGACCTAAGGCAGGTCGTGGTGTGTTGTTATGGCCACATTTCATGTTAATTTTTTTTTTTTTTTTTTTTCTCCGATGAAGTTGCTAGCGTTACATAGACAAAGTTCTCCTTAGTGTGTGTGCTGTACTTAATAAGACAATTTTCTGTATGTCTCTTAAGCTGGGGTTTCAGGGATTCTTTCAATGTGTTGTTTTGTTCCATTTTTATAATTCCAAGTGCACCTATTACCACTGGTATTATTCTTGTTTTCAATTTCCACATTTTTTCTATTTCAATTTCCAGGTCTTTGTATTTTGATAGTTTTTCAAATTCCTTGGTTGCTATGTTACAATCCGCTGGACAAGCCATATCAATTAGTAGGTAAGTTTTTTCTTTCTGGTTTTTGACAATAACTGAATCTCTTCTTTGTGTCTTTGATCTTGAAGACACGATGTTGCGGCCAGTCTCTTCTACAGCCTGCATCAAGTGTACAGTAAGAGACAATGGTAGAGCAAAACAATTGCAAACGATATTAGATATCATTTTTTAAGTCTATCATTTTCCTTCTATTTTTTTTTTCTTTACACACTTGAAAAAATAAAATGCTCAACTTCTACATAGAGACGCTTCACCTACAAAAAGCCATGGAACTGATCGACCTAAATATTGCGTTGACAATATCAGATACGAAAAAATGATTCAATTGACCCTGACGAAAGTAAGGCAGTTAATAACTCTTTAGGCATTATCTTAATTTAGTTTAGTTTGACACGAGGCCACAAATATGGGGAACTTTGTGACAATCAAACTCACTATCACTAGTAATGGTCAACCAGACTACCTCGCTAGTCGTAACCCATCGCGAACTGCGTCAGACTCTTTACAAAATTAAAAACAACTGCATTTCTAACAATCTACCCTTAGGAGCAGTTTATTAGAACCAGATTGGGAACTTACAATCTGCCTCAATCTGGCCTATCAAAATTAGTTCTTTCCTGGTTTTTACTGTCCTCCAAATTTTGTGCCTCTCTTGCTGACGTAAGAATTCTCATCAATGTATCCGACGTTGAAAGGGCCAACAAGTGAATTCTTACTAACGCCACCACCGGCGACCTGACCTACGCGTGAACTTAACTGCACCTTCAAAATGCAATAAACCTATTCATTTATTTTTCTTCATTTACATCACCTACTATTTCTTCTCTTTTTATCAGCTACCTCGTCATCTCCACTTGGTAAAGTATCCCGTTTTATAGCTGCTTGACAGCTCCCTCTAACGAGTTGCTGGCGAAACTGGCGAGGCTATGTGGCGGTAACCCAACATAGTTTACAGGAAAGCAAAAAGTCGGAAGAGAGTTTTACAAACGTAAAGTGTAAGAGAAGAAACTGTTAGCATAGATCTTTTGGTTACATCTTGCAATTTCCACAGTAAAAAGATGGGACCTAGTTGCCACTCTAGTATTGCGCTTAAATTCGTGAAGCCGGGATAATAAAAAGGAAAAGCGCATGATAGCAATTACCATGAAAATATTTATAGAAAAAGCACAGGGAAGCTAGGTTACGACAGTGGAAAATTGATTGAAGTCAGAATTCCGGGTTAGGACCGATAATATTGAAGATTTTCATTATCTATTGGTTAAATAACGAAAATATGGGGTTGAAAATTCCTTAAAGATATTGTCATTGTTTTAAATCATTCATTTTAATATTTTTTTTCTAAACACCACTTCTCAAATGTTTTCGTCTGCTGTCTCTTCAGAGCAATAAAGAAATAAACCACCAAATTTCATGACTTATAACAGATTTGTACTCTAGAAAAGTCATAAAATGAATGGTAATGGTAATCTTAGCCGTTTTCCTATGGGGGGAAACATTTGGTATTCCCTGGTCAAGCAAACCAGCATTGCCGTCGGTTGAACTTTAAGAAATCTTTCTCTTAAAATATTTTTCAGGGTAAAGTTTGATTTTTTTTTGTTGTTGTTTTTCAAGCCAGTAGATGTTCTCTCTCATTCTAGTATTAATGGAGGTTTCATTCCTAATCTTTCGCTTCAAGTAGTGTTGAATATCAGCATCTTCAATATGCCATTATTTTCTCTTCGGGCTACATATAATAACCATTTTAGTTGATGCTGCTGTTGAAAGTCCTGAAGTGATGTGGTGTCTGTTTACAGTTCTTTGTTCGTGATTTTATAGCGCCAGTCCACCAGATTCAAAGAAAAATCGACTTCGCCAAGACTCACAAGTTTCACTCACTCAAATCCATTTTTAATAATTGATCTTAAAAAGCAGTTGTCTACAGCTGACACTTTAGATGCGTACGGATTTAGCGTTTGGTGTTGGGTGAAACTACTCCTGAAGCAGACTATTCTATGTTCAATAGACCCGGATATAAGAGAAACCCGGATATAAGAGAGATTTTCTCTGGTCCCAAATTAGAATCTGTGTTAATGTATATAAATTAGACCCGGATATAAGAGAAACCCGTATATAAGAGAGATTTTCTCTGGTCCCAAATTAGAGCCTGTGTTAATGTATATAAAATACACCAAACCCGGATATAAGAGACTTAATCTCCGGTACCGACAACTCTCTTATATCCGGGTTACACTGATAACTGATCCATAATCCGGCGCATTTGAAGTGTTCAGTATTTACTAATTACACATCTTGTATTTTTATGATGGATTCAGGGTAGGTGCCATCATTATTTCCATTCCAATAATTCCAGATTAAAATATTCGCAGAAACTTGGAATTTTATTCGGATAACACGAAATTCGCATAATCGGTATTCGGTTAACTGACCTTACACTGTATTCTTCATATTATTCCGATAAAGATTAATATTGTCACAAATCTTCAATTAATAATTTCCTGGCGAATATTAATTGGTCAAATTCAAAAATATACTGCAGGCTCATCACACATTGATAGAGAAAAAACTTCATGTCCTCAAGACGAAATAGTTTCTGTTTTCTTCTTCTATGTGTCGTGTCCCTTCTGGTCTCCACAATGTCCTGTTCTTTGCAGTTACTAGTAACTTTTGACTTTTTGCTATCTACGTGACGCTATTGTATGTGAAGACTGAGCTAAATCGAATATGTCAAGAGTTATTTCCCTTACACTGAATTCTGCGCTACAAAATTTAAATGACAGTCGCATAGACTTCTTTTTCTATATGCCGTATTGCTTAGCTTAATTTATAAATATTTTAACTCTGATCATCATCTACGAGCCGATCCCATTCAGGACGTTGGTGATCTAGGCTCTCCACAACTTCTTTTTCTTTTTTGTTATCATTCCCAAATCTTCTTCCGCCATCCATTTACTCAAGTTTTCTAGGTACAGGTAGGTTATGTGCAGTTTCCCTCTGGCTCTCTTGCCTTCAATTATGTGCCCTAGATATTTCCATTATTTCTCAGCAGCCTTCAGTAGAACCACATTTCTGTTGCTTCAAGTCTCTTTTTCATGTGTGAGGAGATTGTTCAGCATTCACTGCCATATAGGAAAACTGTATTACGCAACAGTTCCATAGTCTTTTCTTTGTTTCTAACGAATTTTTTTCTTTTTCTTAATACGTTGCTTAACTTTTGGAAGGCATCTTTCGCTATCGTAAATGCGTTTTTTTTTTATTTCAGTGTCGTACTTTCTGCTCTCTGATAAA
>CAHIKZ030000217.1:1155000-1232500 GCA_903632075.3 Acanthosepion pharaonis | reverse complement strand
AATCTGGACAGACTGAGGGAAAGAGGGACAGAGGAAGAAATCAAACGCGTCACTTACCTGATGAGCTTGAGCAAAGGAATGGTAGAACAGGGTTTGGGAGAAATAACAAAACAAAAAACAAGGGAGAGGAAGATGTGGCGGGCCATGATTGCCTATGTACATAAATTAAGAAAGAAGAAAATCAGCAAAAAACATTTGGGAATTTTAAATAACAAAACGATTATTTCTCTAGACAACAAAAATACTACTTTATTTAAACTTTTCAAGTTTAACTTAGTCTGGTACGAATATTGGGTACTCTGAATCGAATTCGTTTACAGTAATAATAGTTTGTGAGACTAAACTTTCCCGGATAAGCGGGGTCCCAATTTGTAAATAAGGTACTCAGATTCACTATTGAGTGACTATAATTGGATTAGTAAGATAGAAGGCCACAAGTAGGTATCTTCATGAGATCACTAAAAACAGAGCATAGCATGATGAAAAAGACGCCAAACTTGACGAAAATAAAATTTTAGCGTCTAAATGCTTATGAGAGGAAAGATCAAAATATTTTTTAATTATGTTTTAAAATTTTTCCTTCGTTTTAGAACATTCTAAATTTTGATTTAAACTCTATAATTTCAATTTTGGGAAGATTAGTGATTATATTAGTCAAAAGCACAAGGCTTTGTGGAAACCAAATCATGTTTGTTTGTTTGTTTGTTTTTGTTTTGTTTTGTTTTTTGTTTTAATTGGATCCCCCCCCCTACCTGAAAATCATCCCTGAATCGTAACATGCAAAACTCAATCAAACAAAAATATTATTTAATTTCAAAAGCTTTTAATTGCTTTTATTTATTTTAATGAACATGGACAATATTGTCTTAAAGCAAAAAGATATTTCAATGTAAAATGAATTTTTAAAACAATTATTTGTTATTTCTGAAATATTTTATTTTTACATTATGTTGTTAATTCTGCTAAAATTAGGGAAAAGTTTGTAAAATTTAAGGAATCTTGTTATTAAGTAGATATATATTTATAGATTACAATTTCCAAAGTTTCTTACATACTAACGAACAACAGTATATAAAAAAATATAATTTGTGTCAATAATATCACTGTAAATCAAATCTACGGAAGACCGGAAGTATCATGCAGGCAATAAAAAAAAAGTCACGTGGATTGAGTTTCTGTCTAGTATTTAACTTAAATACTGAATTTTTAATACAATTATTTGTTATTTCTTTAATTATAATAGATTTTTACATTTAAGTTGTTAAAATATTATAAAATTAGTTAAAATCCTTTTGAGATATAGATTTATTTTTGCGAAAGAAGTTAATTTGATTTTTCAATTTCAACTGAGAAGGGTACCTACAAGTATCAGTATCATATTATGAAGACTTCTGATAAAATTTCATAAGAAAGGTACCCATAAATTAATTAGATACCTTTCTTATGAAATTTAATCTCACTCTCAACAGTCTTATTTTAATTTCTTTATTTTCCATAAAGCATCGTAAACGTAAAGGTGAAAGCTAAGTACAAAAAAAAAAAATTTTTAAAATTAGAGCGGTGAAAGTTTTCCTTAAAAATAACCAGGTAAATAATTTGTTCACTTAAATCTAAATAACTTCATATCTCTCCTTCCGTAGAAGAAATTATCCTTACGTAAACTAAGTTAAACTTCGTCAAAGTATTTTCAATAAACATTATAATTTCTGATTTTCTTAAAATAAATTTTGAAAAAATTATAATTGATTTTTAAAAGAATTTCAAACTGAGATTTTCATTTTTTTTATAAATTGGAAAAAAATGGCTGACATGATCGGTTATCTGTCAATTTTGCTGACTAAAAAAAAAAAAGATTTTTAACGAAAGTTTTGGACGTGCTAGGAACGATAAAAAATGTAAAAAACATGCCCCCAAGATACTTTGATCTTTCCTCTTAATAATAACAAACATTTAGATGATAAATTTTTGTTTTTGTCAAGTTTGGCGTCTTTTCCCATAAAGGTACCTAAGTATGCAGTACTAAGTGGGATTAGAACTCATTAGAGTACTAATGGTCTACGAGACAGGATTTGTAACTTATTATGCTTAATATTGGTACTGTGTCTCATTCAATGAGACGGTCAGTCTAAGTTCCTCCACCTACCTCCAAAACATTACTTAATTAACTCCCTTGTTTTATAACTAGCGTTGCTGTTGGTAACATAACGTCTGCACGCATCGATATTAAATCTACAGCGTGTGCCAAATTCCGCTCTTGGTTGGGCCAGTTTTTAAATTATATACTGGAACCATAGAAGGCCGTAACCCTTGCATAACCTTTCATCCATGAAGAGACTAGGGTTATTACTTAGCGCAATACTAAGTCTGGATTGGTTTGTACAAATTTCTTGAAACGAAAAAGACGAAAAAGGTCTTTAAATATAAAAATATATGATATTGTGTGATGCTGTGTCTGGATTAGAGTAATAAAAACGAATGTTTAATATATATATATATATATATATATATATATATATATATATATATATATATATGTATGTATGTATGTATGTATGTATGTATATGTATATGAGAAGAAAAATTCAAGCTGTAGATTATTTTCCACCAATCAGAAGAACAGAATTTGAACCATGACGAACAAAATTGGTCGCTGGCCGGTTAAGATCACTATTTATTCACGCCTCTTCAGAGTGTGTAGTCAGCACAGATGGGGTAAAAAAAATCAACATTATCAGCGTGAAAAGAAGAGGTCTTAAGACTCAAAAACACCACGCGCCCAAACAAAACCTCCAGGCAACATAGGAAACGTAAAAACTGATAATTTGTTCTTCTGAAACTACCCTCAAGTACATCCTCGAAGATGCACCGCTGCTATCATCATGTTTCTTCATTTGACAAATCTTTCATTGCGATTTTTATCTATCAGTCCCTGACATGTCAGAACTTTAATAACGTATGAACTTTTCGCTGTATCTCTCATTACGAAGCTCATTTTTTTTAAAGTTTTTTCAATTAATATAAGTCCCCTGCTACTATCATATGAACATTTTTCACTAACTAAATTAATTTTTATAAGGCGCTCAAAAGAATATTTTGCACAAATAATCAAGTTCTGTTTTTCAATTTCTCACTGTTTAAGAGTTTTTTTTTTTTTTATTGTGCTTCTAATAAACCAACTATTTTTTTCATTTGGGAAATCTGCTTAGTTTTGCATTATCGTATAAGATTAATACGCCTTTACGTTTTGGGCGCTTTTCCTGGAATATTTAGTGCGATGCTTCCAATTCATGAAAATAGTTCTCTGCATTAACTGTTTCGTTTTAGCTAAGCACTTCATGATAAATAGCACCCTTCATATTCCATCAGTCACAAAGCATTTCTTTCAGGTGTAATCCTAGTTTAAGGATTTTTTATTATCATTTCACCGCAAGCAAGACAATAAAGATACTAAAATGCAAGGGGTTACTGAGTGAAAAAAAAGATATAAGAAAAAAGTATTAAGGAGCAAGAATAATAGAAGCGTAATCAAGAAAACGGCAGATAACGATTGACAGTGCATTTAATGTTGATCAAACTTGACTGTTACATCTATAGCTGTTTCAACTGTAAACTAATGAAACCTTGCCGCCAATCTAGTACTGCACTTAAATTCATACATTTTATGTGCGATAGAAAAAAGTTCATCAGAAAAAAAAATACCATAAAAGCACTTATAGAAAAGGCGCAGGGAAGCTACATAACGGTGGTAGGAAAATGACCGAAGCCAAGATGCCTGGTCAGGCTCAGTTAGATTGCAGATTCTTCTTTGGATTTTATCAAGGATATCTAAATATATAGCAGGAGCACCACAGACCTTATGTGGCATCAATATTCAAAGCATGCATAAATGGTAGACTTATAAATATATGATAGAATAGGGCGAGAAAAATATCTATCATGATACAGGTACCCAACTTTCCTAGAGCAGACCTAGCAATTGATTCAATATAATCTTGCCACTTCATGTCAGTGGATAACGTTATTCCGAGAAGTTTCAATGAGTCCCTATCCTGGGGGTTAACATCAGTAATACTCATGGAAGTTAGAAAGAGTTCTTTCAGATGATTAATAGAGATCAGTTTCGTTTTATAGGCGTTAAAATTAGCAACCTGGCCCCAGTTAACAACAGAATATAGGTCATTTTTATATCATCTGCTAAAATAACCTTATCGAAAAGATCTAACTTACTATTAAGACAGGAGTAAGTAGTTGTGTCATCAGCATAGACACCGAGTGATGAGATCAGGAAGGTCAACTGATGACATCAGGAAGGTCAACTGATGACATCAGGAAGGTCAACCGGTGACATCAGGAAGGTCATTGATGAAAATTAGGAACAACGTAGATTCAAGGATAGAGGAACATCCGCATTAATTCAAAATGATCTGGAAGAGTGGCCATTCAATACAACTTTCATTTCGGGATTTGATGAGAAAGATTGAATCAGTTCAAAAATTTGTCCAGAAATACCATAACTTTTCAACTTGTGAAGAAGACCAGCGTACCAAACCCTGTCAAATGCCTTCTAGATATCCAAAGTAACAGCTCGAGCTTCACCATTCTTATCTAAAACTTGATAGACTCTTTCAGCAATAATTGTTAACGTATCAGCAATTGACCCAGAGAAGCGAATACCTCTAAAACTTTGCCAAGATTCTGTTTTTTGAGTGGGTGCTAACCATTGCCGTTTTCGTTTGATATGAACCTACTTATCAATGGTAACGATTCTAGCCAGAAAAATTTCGGTAGCAAGTCTACTCCTCAATGACAAGCAGAAGTAAATTATTTGATTAAAGTGAGAAACAGTCAGATGATGAGAGGCTATTTAGACACTATTCTAGGTTTATCAGGTTGATTTATGATTGAAGTGTGACATGGATTGAACTGTCTTGCTAATTCTTGTGCACTTTGCTTCGGATTTTCCTCATTCTCAGTTTGCAGAAGTTCAATGTTGTTATAGTGGAACACACCTATTCTATAGTTAATATACTCTCCCACCTATAATAAGTAGGAGTAGTAGTAGCAGTCGCTCAGAGAGTTGGTCAGTCAGTCGATATCGGACGACCGTTAGTCGGATATTAAAAGTATCAGCGACCACCACTAGATTTCTCTGCGTCATTACCTATTATATCAAGTTCCTAACGTTTTGTACATCGAACCTATTTTAGGACCGACTTAGTGAAATACAAGCCTCCACTGTGAAACTACTCTACAACAAATGTTGATAGAATTTGGTCGTCTAGGTAGATGGAAGAACTGTGATGGAAAAATTTCCCGATCGAAACTTGCCAAACTTTCTATTTACGTTTCGTTTTCTATAGTCAGTCATTTGTATGCCACGCGTGACACACGCTTAAGCGATCATGTATCTTTCGATACATGACTGACGAGGCAGATTTTTTTCTCGCAGTAGGTTGGTATTTCTTTCTGTGGTAAACCAGTTGCCATCCAAGGCTATAGAACACGGTCTGTCCTGCTATTTACGAATAGCTGGGGATAGGAGGAAGAGGAGGATTCATACCTTTCCCAAGAGTATTTGCACGTAAGTGAATGTAATGGATTTGACTGGAATTCGATCTCGGCTCTCTGATTCCTTAATCCATAGACAGAACGAATATTTCTTGCCACTTGTTGCGGGATTCACCACTTTTGTTACGAGATGTGAACGTTTTTCAGTAAATAATTAATGGCTCCTGGTACATTTGTCCCGCAAACAATATTTGGCGGAATCATGTGAGTCCGGTAAAAATAAATCAAAATAAAACATGGATGTTAAAACAATCAACAATTAAATGCATGTATTAACAAAAGAAATGATAGAAATGTGTACACTTATGTTAAAGGTGTAATTTTATGTATTATTTTCCATTCGGTTTTCACAAGAGGACCAGAGGAAAGCATCACACAAACTACCAGGTGAGCTTCAGTGAATTGATGGCAGGTAGGGTTTTAAGATAGCAAACAGATAAAAAGTTACTTAGATCTACAAAGGACAGGAAGTTGTGGAGAGCTGTGATCGACAACGCCCTGAAGAAACACTGTACATAGAAGAAGAAGAAGAAGAAGAAGAAGAAGAAGAAGAAGAAAGGAAAAGAAGAATAGCTCATTGGGATAGAAAGAAAAAAAGCTAAGTAGAGTATTAAGAAACTGATGTGGGTCCAGGTAAAAAAAAAAACAACAACAAAAAACAGAACGTGATATTTATTAACTGCATGTATTAACAAAAGAAATGACATAAATAAGTACACAGTTGAAAGGAAAGGAAAATGCATTAAACTTAGCTGTTAAGAATGTATTCGTTTGCGTGCGTGTGTGTGTGTGATACACATGTCTGAATATGCGTGTATGTGTGTGGGTGTGTGTGTGTGAGAGAGAGAGAGAGAGAGAGAGAGAGAGAGAGAGTTCAGTTGTTAGTGGACCAGGGAAAACGAACGCGGGGACACCTTACGTACGTGCTACTACATCTTGGAGCACATGAAAAAAAAATAGAAACTGAAATAAAATGTTTGTCTTTCTAAAGACTTAAGCAGCACCACGTAATGGACGTTTGGCGAAGTCAAGTGGAGTAACCTACACACGTCAATTACTGAAGTTCCCTTTTGGAATTCATACAGCCAAGAATATCTCATGTGTGCTATTTACATTGTTCGGAGTTTTTATCCTCATCTTTGTTAACATATTCACGACATTTCGGCCGTTGTACGCTCCGGCCTTCTTCAGGTGATTGGAATTTTGAAATGAAACTCTTTATTTCTTCCACCGGGGTAGGTTTTTCTAGTTTCATGTACCATGTCTCTTCTGGATATGTCAGTACCAGTTACCTAACTTTTAAGTCAACTTTCCAAGTTTTTTGTTCATCTCTTCTGTAGCAGTGGGGTATTGAACTCACAACTCTTTGGATTCCTTCAACAAACGCTTTTATCCACTCGGCCATGTGTTCTCGAAGACACATGGCCGAGTGGATAAAATTTTATGTATGATGGACATATGTCCATCATACATAAAATAGGGAGTTATAAATTAAATTAAATAAGACTTGTATCACTAAACCTTTATTATCTCCCCCAAAAGTCTTACAATATGAAAATATTTTCTGGCTTTTAATAACTTGCAAAGTGTTGATAAACCGTAAAAAAAACGAACAAATGAATGAATACAAATTTCAAACTTGAAACTGTGCCTCCATTATTGATTTCTGTATATTTTAAAATTTTCTGAATTTTTAAAAACCTTTTCTAGAATTTAAAAAATAAATATGTGGGGATTTTTTTCGGAAGTATGTGCACAAACATTGACGCGGGGGTGGTAATAATTATTTATCTTAAATGAAAAACAAACGGATATATACTTTTATTAATTTATGTATTTTTTTTTTAATAAATAAAAAACAAATGTATTTTTTTAATCGGCATCGCCCCAAGCAAGGCAATAAAGCCACTAACACTCAATGGGTTACAGGGCGTGAGGGGAATTAGGAACAGAAACATTAGTAATGAGCAGAAAGAGAAAAAAAAAAGCAATCAAGGGGGCAGTAGATAGCGATTGATATTGCATTTAAATTTTTGCAGATTAAGGTTGGCTGGATAGTATAGAGATATATTTTAAAAAGAAATTAAATATCTTCCATTTAAAACAGAGTAATCAAAATTATACAGCAATTACCACGTATTTAAAACTAATTTTCTGGAAAGTTTCAATTTTGTGTATAGGCGAGATTTTATGTAATAGAAAAATATTTAAAACAAACAGAATTCCAATGTAAATTATTAAAAAATAACATCAATACCGAAGTAATGTCTACTTAGATGTTCACACGTTGTTTATAAAAGGACATTTACCATAGGCTAGGTATACAAGTAGATATTTATGTGTAGTGCCACGCCTACATTTTCTCGAATTCTCATTGGTTAAAAAATACATGATATTTATTATAGGACAATTTAACCATCGCAAGTAATTCGAATTTTTCTCTAAAATCACGGATTGGTCCATTTCCTGACCAATCGCGTATTTTAGTATCTTTTCTATATTTCTGGCGCTAAGCTATCCGGAGCCTACCCATCGATATAAAAAAGAACTTCGCTATCAACCAAAAAGACCAGTTGCAGTTCAATTCTTGGAAAATACGGCACGGCGCTATATTGACATTTTAGTTCTTAATTATTACTCATTCGAGTAATCATACTAATTCCTGTTGATATCACTCAAGAACATTACATCTTTCTACACTGATAAAACACTGTGGAACTATTCTGTATTTAGCTAAGACTTCAATTGAACTTTGTAGTTAAATTACATTCAATTTTGTACTCAAAATTTATTAAACTTACCCTTTTTTATCACGGAAAAAGGGGAACAACTTTCTTTATACTATTGTTGATATTTGTATATCATTGTTAATACAATATTTTATTAATGTTCACTGAGCTTGATTTTTCCTTGATGTGTAAATTTAATGTATGGATGTTGATTATCTTGAAACACGCAGCCGCATTTAATTTGATCAACCCAACTACTAATCGCACCATAACATATGCACTCTCCCATTTCAACGGAATGTGGCACAAGTTCATGTTTAAAAGGAATGCCACGTCTATGAGCTAAGGACAAAAAAAGTCAATTTAGCACTTCCCTTTCTGGGGACGTCCCAGTCACCATGAAGGGCACCAACGATCTCCAGAAAGAAAGGTACTGCTTGAGAGTCAGCCTTCTGCGGCTTGAGTAAATTATATTACCCCTTTGTTGAGATAAAACTGCCGAGTTCTCTCGTGAACCATATTTTGGAGTGAATAATTGAATATCTTGTTAGATTGTGATTAAATAATTGATTTCATTGGGTGTATTTTCTGTGAACTATACAAAAAATTATTAGTTAGCAGTATAGAATAATTAAAAATGTGTGCAGTACTAGACTGGATACGAAATCTCATCAATTTACAGTTGAGTTGGCTAAATGTAGCCGTAAGTTCAATGCTAAAAATTCTTTTCTCGCACTTCTCACTTGTGGAATTCCGTTCCTGCTACATGCTTACCAGCCAACTATAATCTGCAAAAATTTAAATGCAATGTCACTCGCTATCTACTGTCTTCCTTATTACTCTTCCCTTCCCGCTCATTAGCAATGTTTCTGTTCTTTATTCTTCCTCGCTCAGTAACACATTGTGTTATAGTGGCTTTTCTGCCTTCCATGGGGTGAAACAGATTAATAATAATAATAATAATTAAAAAGTATAAGTAAATAAATGTTATATAATCTGATTTCATCTTACAGAGAAGTATATTAAAAGAAAGCTAGACGATTTATTAAAAACTGTTTCATTTTGTGTGTAAAACTTTTTTATTTATTTATTTAGAATTGGTTCTAAAAATGCCACCAAAAATAACTGTCATGGTGGACTATTGGGCATTCATTTTTCCAAATTGAGAAAATTTTATTACCCTCGTATTTTTTTGTTCAAGGAAAATAAAATAGGTCCTTTCAATATGCCCTCGTAAAGCTAAAGCTGAAGTTCGTTTGATCCACCCTGAGGATATTTAGGACAGGCCAGCGGATGAATCGCAGAAGCTGGTTAGACGGCAGAAGGTTGTTAGACGTCACATGCAACGGAAGTCGGCTGGCGGAGGACTTTTGGACATCAGATATGAAGCAGGCGAAGCTGGCCGAGGAAAGATTTTAGGCTTTCCTTGTGTGAAAGTCATCAGCAGAACAAAGGGCAGTATGGTTTTTTTGGTATTCTCAAAAACTACGCTGATGAAAAATATTTTGCAATAAACGTAAAACTTTCCGGATTCTCGCGGAAAAAAAGAAAATCAAAACTTAGTGAACTGCGTGGAAGCCAAGTAGAAAGAAAACCGAACGACATTGCAAAAAGATCATTAAAAGTTCCCTGAGATTCTCGAGGGAAATACTTATAGGTATTTTTTCGTTTATCTATTAGGTTGATGTACATGTTTTTTCTATGAATAATTTCTTCTTAATTTCAACGGTTTTCGCTTCACTGACTAAAAGTCGTTTTTTTACGATTTGAATTGTTTTTATTGTAAGTCATTTTAGAGCCAATTATTTCTATAATTTTATATTATCTTGCTCTATTAAGGCGCGCAAAATGGAAGTTTTGTGCAAGCCTTTTTTTGTTAACTTTTTTTTTAATCATTTCAACCAGAGCAAAGTGGAAATGCCACTAGTAAGCAAGAGGTTACAGAGAGTGAAAGTGTGAGAAAAGACTGAGTATAGGGAGGATTGTGGAAAAATCAAAAGGTAAACGGGATTCAAGAAGACAGAAGATGGCGATTGACGTTGCAGTTAAATTTTGGAAGATTGCATTTATCAGAGAAGCAAGAAAACGAAAATGAGTTAGATAGGCGGGAAGTACGAGAAAAGAAACTGTTGGAGTAGAAGAGTCGGTTGCATTTAACTATTTCAACAGCAAACGTGGGGGACCTAGATGGCAATCTAGTATTGTTTTATGTCTGTATAATAAACGTTTATACCTTTCAAAGTTCGCGAGGTAATTTTGAGACTTTTTTGTTATCGTATGCGCCATTTTAATATTCAAGTAGACGTTGTTTCTTCTCCCATTCCCTTCCAGGAAAAATAATTTAGAACTTCCAAAGATAATTGTTGTCGTTCTTGAATAAGCATCAGATTAAAATATAACTGTTTTGAAATTGTTTTATCAAAGGGTTATTGATAGAATGCGAGGGAGTCACAAACTTACTAATTGCTTTTATTATATTATGTATGAATTTCAAATGAAGGTGACAGTATGTAATGTGTAGTCGCTTGTCTGAGCGGTGCATGATTAATTTCCAAACGTATTTTCATATATCAAGGTTCAGCGAGTTTCTCATTCTAACTTTTTTACATATAAAATTGACTTGGTGAGTCATGTTCAAAACTTTGACATTTAATATAGACAGTGTGAGAATATGGCGACAAAGCCTGATAATAGCAAGTGTGTTTGTCTGTATATTAGGATTATGATACGGCTGAAGCTGTAATTTTATTTATTATTTTCCATTCGGTTTTCACAAGCGGCCATAGAGAAGCAATACACAACCTACCTGGAGAGCAGGGTTTGGGAAAGATGGCAAAAAGACAAAAGTTATTAAAGTTATGAAGAGCTATAAAGGACAGGAAGTTGTGGATGTAATGAGTTGGTCGGTCAACTTGACACCCCCAAAATGAGTGGAGGTGGGCAGGCGTGGGAACTGTGATTGGTAGCTGGCTTGTTGGTGTTTTGCATAGGTGAGTTACCAAGGTCTATGTGAAAGGCTGGAATGAGAAGGAGGGTTGTTTTTCAGTCTCAGATGTGGAGACTGCGTCCGTCGCTACGACAGCAGGAGAGAAAGATACGAAATCATTTTTTTTTCGTGACACATTCCAACACAAGCTATTTCGGCATTTACTTTGTCTCCAGCAAGATGGCGGAAAGACCGTTCGACATAAAACTGATCTCCGAATTCAGTGGTGATACGAGTGGACAGTCTGTGGTTGAATGGATCGAAAAGGTGGAACTGGTCTGCGAATTATGCGAGATCACGAAGATTAAACGGATTCTTCCACTGCGCTTGAAAGGCGGCGCTCTTGCTGTCAACAGAGCAGATGCATTGACTCGCGTTCCGCAACGTTGGTTGGCTGCTGCCCGAAAAGAGTCTGAACCTCTGCAGCTGCCTTGTACGGCTTTTGCGCTCAGTATGGACCTCGAGCGGATCATGAGCATACATGAACAGTGTGGGCATCCTGGGATTAAACGGACGCTCTACTTCTCGAAGATGGTCAACCCGGCAGTCAAAAAGACGGATGTTAGGACAGTAGTGCAGTGGTGTGAGGCGTGCCAGTCAATTGACCCGGCATCGGTGCAATGGCAAAAAAGGAAACTTGAGTACTACCCATGTTTGGAACAGGCTGGGGATAGATGTTACGCATGTTGGCAGCCAGCACTATTTGACTATTATTGACTGTGGACCCTCTCGCTTCGCCATTTGGCGACTACTGCACCGGCAGGACACTGCCAGCATAATACGTCAATTGGAGTCCATCTTTTACGACTGAGGGCCACCTGCAGAAATACTGACAGATAATGGTGCGGCGTTTTCTTCAGAGCAATTCTCGCAGTTCTTAAAGAAGTGGGGTGCGCGGCTTCGGTTCCGGTGCGCCTACGTGCCGGCAGGAAACGGCATAGTAGAAAGGAGCCACCGGTCTATAAAAGTGATTGCAGCCAGGAAGCGATGTTCGATCCCCGAAGCAGTCTATTGGTATAATGCGACGCCTAAAGACGGTGTTTCGCCTACAACAGCACCAGCTAACATGGTGCATGCCTATCACTTACGGCTGCGAGGCATTGACATCGCAATGGCTCCGAGCGACGCGCAAACTAAATACAGAATTAGTGACGTAGTGTGGGTTAAGACCCCGCACAGCAAGTGTACGGACAAGCTTAGAATGGGGCATGTTACCGAGATTATCATCCCGCAGTCAGTGCGGGTCGATGGCGTGCCTCGTCATGTTAAAGACTTGCGGCCAGTTGTAGAGTTAAAACCGTCATCAGATGATGAAAGTGACTCTGAAGATGGTGCGCGAGTGGTGTATTTAAAGTCGGATCCACTGAGTTCTACCTCAAACATCAGTACTCTACCTGCGGACGTCAACGTGGCCAGCTGTCCAGAGGCGGATGGTAGCTCAACGGATGAGAGTTCATCCAAGGATGAGGACCCTGTCATCCTGCTCAGAAGGAGGGCCCGACAGAAGAGGCCTGCCCTGAGTTGTACGTTGTGCGAGCATGACAGCGAGACACGGGATGAATCAGGAAATCTGCCACTTCGGAGCAAACGAGTTCGCGCATGTGTGGTTATCCCAATATGTCAAGCGTGCAAGTTGTATATATGCGGACGCAGTCACTAGACAGACGCAACCATCTCTCGAACTGAGAAGCTTTGTGATCTTAAGATCAGGGGGCGTGTAATGAGTTGGTCGGTCAACTTGACACCCCAAAGTGAGTGGAGGTGGGCAGGCGCGGGAACTGTGATTGGTAGCTGGCTTGTTGGTGTTTTGCATAGGTGAGTTACCAAGCTCTATGTAAAGGGCTGGAATGAGAAGGAGGGTAGTTTTTCAGTCTCATAAGTGGAGACTGCGTCCGTCGCTACGACAGCAGGAGAGAAAGAGACGAAATCATTTTTTTTCGTGACACATTCCAAGAATAATAATAATAATAATAATAATAATGATGATGATAATAATAATAATAATAATAATAATAATAATAATAATAATAATAATAATAATAATTTGGAGAAGAAGAAGAAGGGAAAAGATGTCTTCCAAAAGCATAGAAGAAGAATGGCAATGAATGATGGACAATCTTCTCACAGATGAAGAAAAAACTTGAAGCAACAGGTGCCGATGTAGGAAATATGAACTTGGAGTCGGATAGAGATGGTACCGACATAAATGATTGTGATCAAAAACGAACAAATGAAGATCTTATTGAATTTCAACATCTAAACAGATCGCTTCCTTGAGGTCACTAAACCAGATATCACTATCGTTGAAAAAAAAAGGCATGAAAATGCCTCCTCATCGATGTGGCTGTTTCTGGTGACCATAATATCAAGTTCAAATAAATTGAAAAGCTTAAAATGTACACTTACATCGAGATTGAGATTGCCAGAATATAGGACGTCCAATCCACTAATGCCCCAGTTCTCAGTGGGGCGTTAGGATCTATACCACCGAACTTAAAATCGCAATAAAGAAAATCGTAATAAAACTTAATATCCAATCGCTTCAGAATGCTGCGTTGCTTGGCTTGGCAAATATTCTGCGAAAGATGATGTCTGTTTGAGGCTGTACGACTTAATGGAGGGCATCCATGATTCTAGATCTCCGGTTGAAAACGAAAATCCACGAGGAAGAAGAGAAGATAATAATAATAATAATAATAATAATAATAATAATAATAATAATAATTGTAAGTTATAAAACTGGAATATTCTAAATTAAATAATTAAATTAAGTGGAAAAATGATCCTTTTTTAATACGGAAATCCTTCAATCATCCTTTGAAAGAAAGATTACATAAATGAATGAAAAGTAAATGAAGACTAAATAAATGAATGAAAGAAAGAAAGAAAGAAAGACAAAATAAATGAATGAAAAGCAAATGAAAGAAAAAAAATGAAAGAAAAGGAAAAGAAGGACTAAATAAATGTATGAGAGGCAAATGAAAGAAAGACCAAATAAATGAATAAGATGCAAATGAAAAAAAGAAAGACTAAATAAATGAATGAACAGCAAATGAAAGAAAGAAGAAAAGAAAAAAGAAAGAAAAAATGGATGAATGGAAGCAAATTAGCATAATATAAAGAAAATGTAAGATTCAGAAAGAAAAGAAAATTAAATGGAAGTAAGCAAGAAATAAAGAAAGAATAATGAAAACAAACTAGCGCGAAAGAAAGAGTATGAGGCAGAAAGAAAGAAAGAAAGAAAGAAAGAGTGGGAATGAAAGGGAATAAATGACAGCGAGAGTCTGAAAGAAAAGTGTATAATCAAAATGGAACCGATAATTAGTACTAATGGAATCAATGAAAATAATTAAAACTGAAAACAAATCACAAACCTAAAAGCAAACTCTTGGATTAATGAATTGTAGGCGAAAATATTCGCCATTTGCATAAGGTCTTTGCCAGCACGCAATATTGTAACAGCCTTTCTTTTTCTTCGAGTGTTGCTTCTTACACAATGTTTTTACTATAGTTCTTTTTTTTTTTACTGCTTAGATTATCTTTCCCCTCCTTTTATCTAAAATTTAGTCCATATTTTTTTTATATTTTCGATTGAAAAACAAAACAAAAGAGCTAACAAGCTATTAGCATTAACGGGAATGTAAAAAATGGATAAGAAAAAGAAAAAGATTTGCTATAAAAAAAAAAAAAAAACAAAGTTTTATTTTATTTTACAAAATATTGCCCATTAGAAATTTTAAAGCTTCAAGGGTAAAACAAAGAGTTATAGTTAATCAAAATGTGATAAACAAAACAGAAATATCTTGTTAATGAACAGCTCAGATAATTCATAATGACAATACTTCATATCAGAAATTCTAAGAATACTAAGATACAACGGAAAATGAATTAACCAAAACGGTGGAGGACTGGTTAGTGTGTCAACTTTCCCAAGGGCAAATAGACCCCGGATGGTGTGTCCCCAACTTCAATGTTAAATAATAATGCAATAAAAAAACAAAAAAACAAACAAGTAATAAAAAGAAAGAACTTTATAAAGTTATCCGTACACTATCAGTTACTCAAGTCCAATGTGAAAGGACATTTGCAAAGCTAAAAATCATAAAGAAAAGCTTAAGAAATTCGCTCTCTGAAGAGAATTTGGAATCATACATGTTGCTATCCATTGAAAAGGAATTATTAGATGAATTAGATGCAGAAGCAATTATTAGTAGATTCGCACAATCATCTAGTGAACACAAACCATTGCTTTTAATATAATGAATTGCATGCATTGCTCTGTTTTACTTTTGAACTATCTCTTAATGTGTACATTTTGCAGTAAACTATTTCAAAATATCAACTTAAAATGAAAAAAGTAAATAAAACATTCAATATATATAAATGTAATTTTTAGTGGGTACACGTATTTGATTTGCTATCTTTGTTTTTTTCTTCCTTCTTTTCCTTAAAGTTGTCGGTTTAACTCCTCCTAATGTTTGAAACCTCTCTTAGGGGACGCCCTCTGGACTATAAATACTCTGCAATCATTTTTCATAGCCTTTTCTTACTTTATCCGCTTACTCCTTAAAATCTTAATCTATCGCAGAAAACGCGCTTCCCTTTGGAAAACGCACGAACGAACCACATATACCCAATACACATACGTACGCACATTCACTCACATCACATACTTGGAACCCAAACAGTATGTCACTTGTATACCTTTATTGTTAATAAATTATCATTTGTTTGTACATATATATTGGAGCTTGTTATTTCTTTATATTTTTACACGTGGACTCACATACCGAGTCCGCCATTTTTTGTTGTGGATATTTCAGGAGATACATATTATTCCCAATTTCAAACACGGACGTTTCTAACGCCTGCTATAAGTTGGGAAACTCATAACTACCCGCTATAAACTGTAAAATTATGAACAACCGGTCTAGATTGAGAATTCTTAATAAAGAATGTTTGTGCCTCGAACCTGTATCCCCTTTTCTATCAGGGAAACTCCTTCTATAACCGAAAGGTGGCTTTACGGAGTCACAGTCTTTCTTTTTAGTAGAACATCTCAATCTAGGCCGGCTGTTATTAATTTCACTGCCTAAAAAAAAAAAAAAAAAAAAGGATAGCAACACAAATATGTGCACCAACTAAAGTAACGTTTAGATAGTACTAAGAAATTATAACCTTATACATGAAGATCTCAAACGTCCGTGACGTGAGAAAAAAGGACCAACTCTTTACTAAGCAATTGTTAAATAAGGCTGCTGTATCCCAAAGTAGATACGCAATCTAGTTTGTTTTTTTTTTAAATTATACAAATTAACGCCCTTGCTTTACGATTGGCGTTGCTATTAGAAACAATGACGTCACTAGCCAGTATTTAAACCGTTGCGCGCCAATTGTTTGTTTTTTTTTTTTCTACTCGCAGATGAAAGACATTTCGAATACTCTGGGAATGCGTTCTCGCGTGAATATTTTATCTGTGCGCATTCATTTTTTTTTTGTTTGTTTTGGCACCTGGATTTCTTATATTAAAAAAAAATTCTTCTCATTAATGTGCTAAGTCCGCTTCAACAAGTGGACAGTCATAGCTCTCCTCAACTTATTAATTTTTGTTGCTCTAAATAATTCTTGCCCCTTTACCCCTCCTCTTTGTCCTTTGTTCTGCCATCACGCACACTAACTCGATGGTTTTCCTGCTTCAGTATTTGCTGTTATTATTAAATTCCCTAAAAAAAACTCTTCTTTTGTTATGTGTTGCAGAAATTTCAGCTGTCTCTTCGACTGTAAATACAAGTTTCTTATTTTACTTAAGACTTCCTCGTTGCTCACATGTTCTGTCGTTATTATTCTGAGCATTCGTCAGTAGAACCATGACCCCGGCACTTCAAGTATTTTTATCTATGATCGAATTGTCCAGTATTCATTGTCATAAGAGATAAGATATGATAACATTAGATAGCATTTCGATACGCTTTACATTTTCATGTTTTCTAATGATATTTTCCTCTGTCTTCTTTGCTCTTTGTTTAGCTTTTGGAAGAAATGCTACTCTCTGTACCGTCACGGATTTTCAATCAAACGAACGAAAAACGCAATTTAAATGCCTTCTTTGAAGTTAAATTTTGATTTTATTTAAAAGCTAACCTAATGTTATGTACTGTAGAGAGCCGTGGCTGTTATGTTGTTGATAGAAGTCAGACGTAGAAGAAACGCAAGTAAGGTTCAGATTCTCCTGCTTGCCGGGCTCAACTACCTAAAAAGGTTGGACTCTGATTAAGTCCAAAGAAGAAGGCAAAGAAAGCAAACAAAACACAAGACCGATAATATATGTATATACAAATATATATTAATAACAAGTTACAATACATGGAAACAGTACAAAGGACGAAGTGTGTGTGAATATTCTGTATGTACGTGCGTGTGTGAATATTCTGTATGTGCGTGTCTGTGTATTGTGCTTAGCGTGTTTCCACGCTATCCCTTGTTAGCGCCTACATTTCGAGGTTGTAAGCTGAAATCCTGATGAAAAGGAGAGATTTACCTCAAGGTGTCGGCGCACAGGCCTGAAGGAAAAAGAGATAGAAGCGAAGGGTCCGCGGCTATTTATAGCAGCGAAGAGCGACCTCTGATGAAAGGGTTAATGTACTAAAGGAGGAGTTGACTCCGACAGTACCTAAAAACAAACGATACCAAATTTTAGAAAATATTTTCAAAAAATGAAAAATCTTTCTTGAAGCTTTAATAGTTTTAGTTTTAATTTCAAACTAAGAGATTAAATTTAATATTCTAAATAGGTAAAATATGTTGGTGCATTTCAAAACGAAATTAAACTGATAAATGTTTTTATTAGTATAATCTATAAATTCGCTCATCTGTCAACGCAACATAATTCTCTTAAAAAAAAAATCTTTCAAGAATAAAATATACTATTCTGAAACGCTATTTGATAAAAAAAAATAGCTGACTTAGTTTGAATGGAAACAAATATTAATTACTTTTAGTTTAAAATACCACAGAAAACATCTTTTTTTTTAAAGTGGGGTATGTTTTTGATGTGTTGAATTATCTATTGGCTGCTTGATGTCTAGAGAATTTAACTAATTGGGAGACATAATTGCAAAAAATTACGTAACGAATATATGACGTTTTATTTTTTATGTAATCTCTCTACCCAATAATTCTAAAAATGTAAAATATTTCAAACATTCTAATATTTCAGGTACTTTGGCTTTATAATCTTACGAAAACGCTTGTCGAGATAATGTTAGAAAATTACCTATAAACTTTAAATTTACTTTATAGTAAACTAGCAGTAGAACCCGGCTTTGCCCGGGGATGTAACAGTAAGAGATAGATCAAATATCGACCATCATGAAGACTGAAAAATAAAATTGACAAAGATTATTGTTTAAGGTTGACGGACACGCATGTCTTAATTAGTTTTTTTTGTTTGTTTTTTGGGTTTTTTTTACGAATTGTTCAAACCCAAACTTGTTTTCAATCGTTACGAGTCTATCGATTGAATAGAATTTTTTTTATAAACAATTGTCTTGAAAATGAAATTTTAAAAGCATTCTGAATGTAAAAATAAAGAAAAAAGTGTGCAAGACAATAAGAAACACTACCTGCCAAAAAAAGTGAAGTTTTGTTGAAATCGGTTGAAAAATGTAGGAAATACGATCCCATATATAAACGAACACACACCCACACACACACACACACACACACACACACACACACAAGCAACCTGGGTTTATAATAAGTATAACTTGATATGAGTTGTCCCCCTTCCATTCTGGCGACAGAATCGTGTTTTATCGTGTTTTCAAATTGATTTCGTGCAAAAACAATTGTGTTTTTCCAATTTTTGGCGCTGTCAGAACCATCGCAAGGTAATTTTATGCAGTCCTGTGAAGTTTTGTTGAAATCGGTTGAAAAATGTAGAAAATCCGATCCAATATATAAAAACGTACACACACACACACACACACACACAATCTGCGTTTTATAATAAGTAAGACTTACTTTTCTGATGACATCATGTATGGATGTCTGTATTTACAAAAATTGACACTTTTATACACGCAAAAATTTAAATTCTTTTTAAAATACTATTGTTCGTTGAATTGTAGTGAGCTTTTTCAATTATGATTAGTAAATAGCTTTAATGAGAATATCATTTGACTCCCTACAAATTACTACAGGATTTTAAAATTTTATAAACTTTTATATTTATAAAATAAAATTTTTATAATTTATAAAATAAAAACAATTTTTGTAAAAATTCATTATGCATTGAAAAGAAATCTTTTCACAAATTTTCGTATTATATATTATTTATAAAAGTAAATAAAAGCTTTTATAATTAATGTCTTAGTTTTATTGAATTTTTTTATTTTACGATTCAGAACGGATTTTCTGTAACTGTTTGATCAAAAGGATTTGATGATTTAAATTCTCCGAGGAGTTGACATGAAAATTAAGCGATGCAAAAAAAAAAATTTCATAAAATTAAATGAGGGGTGTGGGGAGGGGGTAATATATATATATATATATATATATATATATATATATATATATATGAGAGAGAAAGAAAGATTTTTTAAAAAAGTTTCCAAAATAATTTCTGAATAATCCTGAGAGTTTCATTAAAAACCTGACAATTATCTAATTTTTGCAAGAATTTCGAAATAAATGTGCTTTTCATCGAAAAGACGCTGAAAATTTCTGTTCAAATTTAAATCCCCATGTTGATGCTAGATATAAATATACCAACATTTACAAGGTTCTAAAAAGTATTAAAAACCATTACGTCAAATAATAATAACAATGATTTTGATAAAATTTTGTTTTGGAGTATTTTCTTTTTTTATCATGCATCCTCCTTTTAGCGACTTTGTTGAGGTACCAACCTAAAGCTAATCTGTATTAAAAGAAAAATTGTTTTCTGTATGTAAATAAAGTTTGAGGCATTTTTAAAGCATTCGCACATTCACTCGTCACTCCTCGAACTACTATCATAGACAAAATATGTAAATAACATTTTAAAATCTCTTAAAAAGCCAATACTTGTTCTAGAGATGTTTCGAAGTCAGTAAATTTAAAGATTATTTAACTGGATTTTGTAAAAGTAATGCTTATTTTCTTGTCTGAAACATCATGAAAATAACGTTTATTTATGCACATTATCCTGTATTGTCATAGATCAACATCTGTTATTTTCTACTGTAATCCTTCTCTTAAAAAGCAAGTGAAAAAAAGTTGTTTTTTTTAATTTAAAGAAATACGGAAGCCCAGCCGTGCAAAAACAAGAAATTGGTATTTATATAGAAAAATAATTTATCTTAACCTTGTATAACCATTAGTTTAAGAACGTTTTATTCTGAACGCTAGGTTCCACCAAAATGGATTTTTTTTCTAAATAAAAGCGAATCGCTATCCTCTTTTTGAAAAAAAATTCCAAAAATTAAAGAATGTGTATCTGTTAAACGTCCACAACAAGGGTGGTGAAAAAGCCCAAGCCCAGTGTTACCACTGCATGAAAAACTCGTATAGAAATCACAAGTGCAAGAGACAAAATATGGGTCAACAAATCCAACTCGCATATTCTAACGCCACTATGTCACTCTCGCTCAAGAACCAAAATTACGACTCCCTCGTCAAGAAAAGCAACGGCTTCTATTGAGGAGGTAAATTTTTCGATTGGTTACGATACTCGGGGAAGATTTAAAAAAAGAAAAACTAGTGCCCGACTACCTGAATTTAAGCGTGCTACTAAGTTGGCATCTAGGTCCCACCGTTTACTGTTAAATTAGCTAAATGCAGAAATGGAAAGATATTTTATTAAATTACATTAACTTTATTGATTCATTCTTTGAATGACTATTTTACAATATTAATTAAGCTGCATTATCTAATAATTTAAAAAAATGGTTCGATCTGCAGTAAAAAAAAAAATTCTGAAATCTAAGACATTGCTCAAATTATTGAACCAAAAGTCAACGGAAAAATACAATAATAGAAATTGTGAATTACTACATTACTGCAATATTCAAAAATCTAGCGTCGCATTACTAAACGTTCAAAAAAATTCTTAACTGTTAATAATAGCACACATTATTTTATAAAAACATCTTTCGACACGTACCACATTCATTTTCGTCTTGAAATTTTATCCAAAATTACCTGAAATTGAGAAAAAAATAACACATATGCCTGAAGATGTTAAATGTTTTTACCGAAAATACTTGAAAGCAATATTGACCGAACATCTGATCCATTGTACAATTGGTAAAAACAAGGATCGTGTCGTTCAGCGAATGGGTCAGTGAGTTAATAACTTCTTAATCTTTGGCCAGCTTACCCTGAAGATCCGTTTAGGTGAAATCTAGGTAGGTTGTTCCTGGCTCTTTAGAATTTATTTTAGTTATTTCAGCTCTACTTAGCGAAATGAGCATTCTACGTTTTAGTCTTACTACTCGCTTGAGTTTTTTCTTTGGACTAAAAACTTAAGGCATTGGACAATTTGTTTAGCCCTGTTCTGATGTTTTTAGTTCTTTCTTTTTTTTTTTTCCAATTTTTTTCCTCGGGTACCGATTTGCTTTTTGTCAACTACGATCTTCAGAAATTTAAATGCAACATTAAGCGCCATCTGTTTTTCTGAATCCTGTTCTTTGTCCTCACTAACATTTTCTCATTTTCTTTTGATTTCAGTAACACATCTTTGTCTTAGTGGCAGTATCGCCTTGCATGGGATGAAATGATAATTACACACACACACACACACACACACACACACACACACACATATATATATATATATATATATATATATATATATATATATATATATATAGAATAAACATTTTTATTACCTGCATTTGAATTTAAGAAAGGTTTTATAAGGTTTTATAAATAACTAACCGAGGTACTCGGCGTTGCCCAGGTGTACATGGCTGCATTTGTATACCCTCACCCCCTGTCTAGAAATGTCTGCCGGTGTCCTCGCTTGCATGTATCATCCGTTGCTATACTAAGCTAGTCACCGCACCTCATCTTTTTTATGGTATGTCCTTCGCAAGTGCTTGATTGTTCTTAAGAAATTAATTCCAATAAAAACTTCATGGGTGGTCGTTGCTCTGGATTAAATTGTTTCAATGTTTTAGATATTCAGTAAATTTTCTATGGTCGTAATAACTTTTAAATAGTATGGCATTGTTCACAAATCTAATAATCAAACAAAAACAGGGATGAAGCGTCAGAGCTTGATTCAACTGCAAGTGCAAACGCATAAACGCCCCCTCCTTCTTCGCACTTTTACTGCAAAGCTGGCGTTAATAAGAGGTTTTTTGGGAAATTTTCCCTTTTAATGCTTCATTAGTCCTTCTCAAACAATCTTTGCATCAAAGGTTGTTCGAATGCCAATTTAGGATGGAATCATATGAAGAAACTATTGGCTAAATGGCAAAAGCCGATTTTGGACCTAGTTTGTCGCAGATTTCGTTCACTTAACTGAAATAACCTAAACCAAACATTCACGTAAGAAAATTTGTGTATCATATGTAATTTACATGGCAAATTTGGAAAGCATCGGATGAAAACCAGGGAATTATGGCCGAAAAAAAGGGCGTTTCAATAGTTTTTCGTGGTTTTTCGTTATACGTGTGGAAGCGAGCAGGACTAAAGCCAGACTATCTTATTTCTTGCATGATTTTTTTGCGATATGTTTGAAGAAAATTGGATAAAAAAAAATGAGGAAGTTATTCAAGTTTTTATTTTAAGTAATACTAAAAACCCGATTTTTTTCCCGTTTTTTGCAATTTTTGTGTGAAACCAATGTCGCAGGAAAACTATCAAGCACTCTACATAAACCTCGTAACATGAACTGATGTTTTGCATTAAGTTGCAAAGAACATCAGCGGATCCAGTAAAAAGTTTGTTCGCGCGTAACTTTGCCTTGGTTTTTGCAAAAAGTAGTACTCACCTTCAGTCATATCAATTTTGCTGCCAAACTCTGGGGCGTGGAGATTGGTCTTGACCTAACTTGGTAAATTTGCAATATATGTGTACAATTTCATAGAAATCGGTCGAGAAACGTAGACATGCAAAATAGCATACAGATACGCACACTGACAGTCACACACACACACACACACACACACCTGTTTTATAGATATAGATTTATGAAGATTTTCTTTTAATAAATATGAAACATTCTCAACGAACACTGCGTAAATGTTCCAAGGTTCATTATCGCAATTATTGTGTTACAGGCCTCCATACGTGCTACATTCTCTAATAATAATAAAAAAAATATACAAAAAATACGACGAGCAGTTATTTTTCATAAATTCTTTTATTTCTCAGTTATCAAAATACCATTTTTTTTTATTTAATATTTCCCCATTTCAGATCAGGAGCCAAATGAATAAAACAAGAATTTGGAAATACAATTCGATTAATAAATTCTGCGAAAATCTTTTCACAAAACGTTTTTGTGCGATTAAATAATTTTTTTTTCCTGAAAATCGGCAATACAATTTGAATTACTTTTTTTCACGTAAATTCTTAACTTAAGAAATTACCTGAAAGAAAAATATTTTTTTTTTAATTTTCCCACATAGGGAATAATTTCTAACATCGATTCAATTTTGGTAAAAAATAAATAAATAAAAAAATATTAAAAGAATTATTTTTAATTCTTTAGGTACTTTGGTAAATCAGTAACGCCTAATAAGGAAAGAAAGACGTATTTAGTAATTTTTACAAATATGTATTTATTTTTTTCAACATAATTTTCCTTAATGTTAATGCACTTCATTCATTTATCGTACATTATAAATCTGACAAAAGCCAGAGGACAAAACCCCAGCCTCATATTACTTACGTAGAAAAAAAAAACCCATTATCATCAAAAAATTCTCATACGGGGATGCGATGGGTAAATTGTCGTTATTTTATACAGTGTAACCCGGATATAAGAGAGTTGTCGGGACCGAAGAAGTCTCTTATATCCGGCTTTCTCTTATATCCGGGTTTGGTCTATTTTATATACATTAACACAGGCTCTAATTTGGGACCAGAGAAAATCTCTCTTATATTCGGGTTTCTCTTATATCCGGGTCTCTTATATCCGGGTTACACTGTAATTTCAATTTCACGCATTTGCATTGTTTCTTTTTTATTTTGTTGACTGCAGAGTGGGGTCATTTGGGCACCGCCTGTGAGAAAAGAGCACCATAATGCAATTCACTCTACCAGAAATATGGAAAATGCATGTTATACTCCTTGGCATTCGCACCGGAAACTCCAATACGAGTGTTTGGGCGTCAATCTGAAGACAGTGCAGAGGATTCGGAAAGAGTTGGATGGGCCTAATGGTGATTACGAAGGTACGACAGCTCGGAAAACTCACTCTGATCGTTATGATAAGAAAAGAACTCACGAATTTGTTGGTGAGTGTCTCACTCAATACGGAAGCCTACATCAAGTGCCTTGAGGAAGTAGTCTTGCCCGGTGTCAAGAGGGCTGCTGCTGGAAGGCCCTGTCTGACAACAACACTCTGTACCATGCCACACAAACAGAAGAACCCAGTCATGGCTGTCAGAAAATTTCTGCGACTACATCACCCTTACATCTGACCCCAGACTACAATCCCCTTGATGTGTGGGGCGCAGTTGAGCGAAAGACCAACAAAATTCCTTGCAACACCAAAGATGAACAGAAAGAAGGCAATGATTGTGGCAGCATTCACCAACTTAAACAAGGAGACCGTCCAGCCAGAATAGTTGCAGGAGATTCTGAAGTCGTCTAGAGGCCGTGGTTGAAGCCAATGACAATTTTATTGAATAAATTTACTCTTTATTTCAAGATATTTTTGTGTAATTTTAGTAGATATATCTGTTAAAATAAGAGGTCAATTTTATTTTCATTTTTGCGTAACTTATACGACAATTTATCCATCGCACCTGGTATATAAAAAGAAACAAATGTAACATTGAAAATTGAAGGAACTTTTAATTCAAATTTTAATGCCAAATTAAGACAATAATAATAAATAATATCCGCTATATACACTTTAAGAAGAAAGATCTATTTCTTCGCGAGTTTATGAGTCCTTTCTGTTTGCAACAGGCATGGAGTATTGCTGCCATATATGGTCTGGGGCACCTTCTGTTTACCTCGGAGTTCTTGACAAGATCCAGAGACGGATATGTAATATAATTGGCCCTGATCTGGCATCTCGTCTACAGTCACTCACTCACAGACGCGCCGTTGCCTCTCTCTGTCTTTTCTACAAATACTTTCATGGTAATTGCTCCGATGAGCTGCTTTCACTGGTTCCCAGACTCCATGAATTCAAGCGCCCTACGAGGCTGGCATCCCACTCCCACCCTCACACTGTAGAAACTTTTAAATGTAGCCGTCTTTTCTACTCCAATAGCTTCATACCTCGCACCTCTCGCCTGTGGAACACCCTTCCCAATTACTGTTTCCCTGAGAGCTTTAATCTCCATCTATTCAAATGTAATGTCAATCAACATCTCCAGTTACCTTGATCTATCCACTATCCCTCTCCTCATCCTTTCTTCTATCACTCCTATCTGCTCTTGCTCCAAATCTTCTGCAACCCCCTGCATCCTAGTGGCTTCACGCCTTGCTCAGGGCGTAATGCTTAAAAAAAAAAAAAAAAAGATATCGCTCCACCCTCTAAAAACGTTTACTAACAATGCTACCGTCACATATTCGATATCAGGGAGTCCTACTATCCCATAAAACCGGACCATATGTGAAGAAAGTTTTAAGAAGGGCGCTTTTTTGGGGGTTTTTTATGAGTTTGCGGCAAACCAAAAAACGTAAACAGACTAGAGATCGTATGCCGAATAAGCGGCTTTAAAGAAGTTTTTATTCGCGAAATATCATTCTTCTTCTTGGGTGTATTGGATTGCCCTAACATGACATTATTAAAATTTGAATTAAAAGTTACTTGAATCTTCAACATTTAAATTTGTTTCTTTATGAGACTGGGATTTTGTCCACTTCTGGAATCCGGGTTTTTGTCCGGTGGGATTTTGTCCTTTTACAGACAGAACATATTTTCAAACCAAATTACAACTCTCAGTCTATGGACATTGATTGACATCCCACAAAAATACAATGTTGGGATGAGCGAATTTGTTGAAAGTTAAAAAAATAAATAAATAAATAAATGGGAGTACAATGAACATATTTCTGATGATTTTTTTTTCTTTTTAAGCTTTCTCCCCCTCTTTCTTTCCACAAGAAAAAATCCTTCAGTTATATCAGTGCATTAAGTACAGAAAGTGCTATTAGATTATTAAAAAAAAATTGAATTCATATAGATTTTTAAAATACAGTTCAAGCATTATTGATTTTTCAGATTTAAGAATATAAATTAATATGCAGAAATGCCTTCTTGTTTTGTATTTTGAAGGAAAATGATTGTTACAATCTTTTTAATTGGTAAAGTTCAAGGAGAATGGAATTCGCATTTTTATGCGATGATGGGTGTCAAATCGATGCAGAAAGAGTCTGAGAACATTCAGGTTGTGAATAATACGTCCCTTCCTACCATTTTTTTCAAAACAGTATCTTATTTGGAAAGTAGATGCAACACCTCCCAAGTAATCTCGCATTTGACCTTGTGTCAGACTTGAGTAAGAATTTGATAGTTTTCATGATAAAAGATTGTAAACAGGATGTATAATTTTTGTCAGGATTTTCATGATGAAGACCTCTAAACTGCAATTCGTATCTCTTACTTTTACGCTCTCTTGCAACAACCTAATTCCATATTCAATCACCCTCTATCTTGAATGGATCTTCTTGGGCCTTGTATTATTAGTAAAAAAATAAAAATACTATACGATTTGTTATTCGGACGGGCATACTTTTCTTGCATCACAATGTGTCGGCTGTTGTAGCCTCCGGCCTTCTTCCAGTGTTTGTTTAACTTGGTAACTTCTACGGAATTTTGAACTTATTGGGTTCGTTTCGCTTTCCATGCTTTGGGAATATTTCATGACAGCTGTGACTGGTAAATGCTACAACAACAACATATATCCTCGATTCAGTGGGCAGTGGGGATAAGCGGCACAAAATTGAATAATTGCTGAGTAGATATGAAATATCACCTAAGCATGGAAAACGAAATGAGAATAATCAAATCTGTGGACTGAATAAAAAGAAAGAGTTAGGTTCGATATTCCAACAAGGTTCTGGTTACTGAGTACGAAGACAAAGTACAATGGTCGAAACGTTATGATGAGTTTAAAAAACCAAAAACGAACATGCTGGTCTGAATAGCAAGCAAAGCATAATGACAGTCAAATAATAATAATAATTAAAAAAAAACTGAGAATGTAGTAGTATTGCCGAGGTTGGTGATATAATTGTTATGACTATTTTAAACTGAAAATCTGTAAAAACTAAAAAATGTAAATTGTAAAGAAAAAACATCTGTGATCAAATAGAAAAACTTGAAGACAACAGCAAAAAAAACAGTTTTTTCTCCCATTAATCAACCATTGTCGAAATTATACACTATCATCGTAAACATAATTTTGTCTGGGTTCATTGAAAAAAATGCGATAAAAAATAATGATGCCCATAAAGAAGAAGTAATAATGAAAGAACAGAAAAAAATAGCCTTTAAAAACAAAACTAAAAAAAGTGTCTTGTCTTCTTACATTTTGACTGCAACAAAATTTTTAAGTATTTTTCATTGCTATGTTTATCGAAAAATATTTCTTTCTTTTATGAATTTATTGATTTTTTATGTAATGAATATTTTATTAAAAAGGAATAAAACAAAAAAAAAAAAAAAGAAAATCTGGTGACGGAATTAGCCGAAAAATCCAGAGCATAAAAAAAAAGGATTAAAAAAAAATGACGGATTTTGTTTCTTTGTTTAATGTTTAGTTCTTTTTATTATGAATTATTTCAATGTCGATCCACGACATTTTTGGAATGCATAAATATTTGGTGAGTGCACTCAGAAATGGAGATTTTCCCTTCATTTTTTTTTCTTTTTTTGTTGTTATAACGAAGATACACTGTTAATGTTTAAAATCGTTTTTTTTGTGTGTGTGTGTGTGTGTTGGTTTGTTGTTCGCTTTTTATCTTGTTCTTTGTAATTGACTGGACTTAAAAATTTCTTACCTTAAAAATAAATGAAAAAAAATTTTTCCATTTTGATCATGAAATGGAAAATTGTTTTACAAAATCCATTTTGATTGATGATTTTTTCCTATTTTTTTTTTTTCTATTTTTTTGTTTGCCACATTTTTTTTTTGTGATGAAAGGGAAAAAATCCTTACATTACTTTTATAATTACAAGTGCATTTTAAAATCTTTTTTTTTTTTTTTTACCCATTTAATAATAGAAAGAGCACTTTGTAAAACCCAAACTTATTATTTATTATTATCTTCTTTGTTGGCAAGATTCAAAAAGCAATTAACAAATTGCTCCTCCAAAATTTTATATTCTAACATATTTTACTTATAAATTAAAATTAAAAAATAAATGACAATGTAAAAAAAATGATAGTAAGTAAATAAACATTCACAGTGATTCACTTTGGTTGAATTTTTAAAAATCTTGTTTTTTTTCCTTACCCCCCCCAAAAAAAATCAAGTGTTCAGATTTTACTTTTGAGTTGCATTTTCAAATTAATATTTTTCCCACTTAGTGTTTTCATCACATTTCTTCAACCAATGGATTCTTTGTCTTCCTTCTGAGTATAAATTTAAATACCCCCCCCAAAAAAAAATAGACTTAGAAGCAACTAACTTAACACAGATAGAGACCTGGTGTGGAGTTATGAATAGCGGCTTAGATTGAGGAATCAGAGAGACAAGTTTGAATTCCAGTCAAGTTCTTTATATTCACTTAGACATCCAAATACCTCAAGCCAGGATTGGTGTCAGTCAGAGTTTCTACCACTGTCTATGACAGAATGAAACAGCTAAGTCTAGCGTATATGTTTTTATGAATGTAAACAAATGCCAATCAACTGGAGGTCTCTATTCATTTTACTGAAGAGCTTTGGATTAGCACAGGTGGTTGTTGTTTATAGAATTAGCTTGTCATTCAACATGCTCAATTGAAATATATTTTCAAAAACTAAATTATGTCATATTCTTTAAAAAAAATAATAATAATTTTTACCTATCATAATTTTACACAGACTCTACCACACGTATATACATACATGCGAGGAAATTTTATTCAGTGAAAAAAAAGATAAATGCTCTGATTTTTGGCATGTATACATTCACGAGACATTCACAACAAATTTTCGCTACACTTCCAATCTTTGAATTTCAACATACAAATGCGTATGCATAGACACAACACCACCCATATACATACATATGTCAAATCCGAAACTTTCCACATATGTTTATATATGTATGAGTCCTGATGGACAAGCAAGTGTGTATGTGTGTGTACCTCATCTGATGTACGGACATGTATCTATGTTTGCGTTAGCACGATGACATCACGACGACGATTCCCCCTACTCCCATAATAACACCAATACACGCAATCTACATAAACCCAATTTTTTTTAATATTAATCAGTTTGTCTGACGATCGCAAAAGCGTGAAACCCAGGGTCACAAACTCACATCAATCCAACCAAATATGTTAGCTCTATCTCTGATATTGAGCGCTTTCTAATAAATACTACATATAAATATATAAATATAATATATATATATATATATATATATATATATATATATATATATATATATATATCCTATATATATCTACTGATTCCTGGTTGTTCTTAAATTATTGTTATTTTTTAAAAGATTGCATGCACAATTTGCATGTTTGTCCACAATTGGCTCTGAAAAGTGAAGCTTGAAAATCAGTTAGTCTCATTTTTGTTCTTTTTTTGTTTATCGTTATTGTTTTCATTCACCTCTTTATGTGATTTATTTTGTTACCTTTGCTCTTCTCCCTGTTTATTATTGTTTTTTCCTATTTATTGCTGTATATAGTTATACAATTTCAATATGTCCATTTGTATGGTAATTTTAAAATAAGCCTTTAACATTCTGCTACCACTTTTCTATCAATATCATTTTTTGTGCAATTCTGTGCAAAATGTGGATCACAGAGCCTTGATATCTTTCTCACTTCTCATTGGTCAGTTAATATTTTAATCATGTTGTCAACAACATCCGAATAACATTGATTTAGTTCCTGAACTGAACAAAAATACAATTCTGCGAAAATCGGTCCATGCCTTTCTGAGCCTATCACGCGATTACATTTATTATAAATACCAGACACAAGTTTGTTCTTCCTCACTTTTGATTTCTCTCGCTTACTAAAATGTAGCCAACTTCTTTCAGGCAAACGCTATGAAAACATATTCACACACGCACACATACATGTATGTACGGAAACTTAATTACGAACATTACAGAACATTACAAGCAACAACATATTACAAATATTCCACTACAAGCAACGGAAACTAATTAAACATTACGGAACATTCACTCCTTCAACTCTTCTGAAGCTAAAAGCTTATCAACATATTTTCAGCTTTACAGAATTCTTTCAACTCTCTCACAATGAACATTTTGAGCAGCAAGTTCATTCAACTTTTTATGAGCTCAGATAAAAATATACCTTAGTAAAGACTTTAATTCCAGTTAACGGGGAGTAACTCCTATTAATTATGCTTGTATGTCATTGACATACATAAATATAAATCTTGTTCTTGTTATAAAAACCGTTTTGTGTTCCTCCTTATTGTTTCATATTTTGTGGTATATTGTGTAAATATAAATTTGAGAGGTTACACCAACAAACAGGCCTTTTATAGATCCTTTCCATACAGGAAATATTTGACATTCATTTATAGAAAATGCTACTCCTGATTTTGCCAGACATACATTGAAAATCCTATTAATCCCTTTTCAGTTTTGGGAGCATGAGTAGAGCAAATCCCAAGAGTAGCACTCTGAGAACAAACACATATGACTTAGACAATACACCTCACTCACTCTTTAACTTACCAGCAGAGTAAATTCAACCACTACTTCATTTTTTTATGGACTATCATGAGAACATTCTTTGAATTTATACTTTCTTTCAGGAACTACCCTTGAATAATCTCCATACTAAAAGTTTCCGATAGAATAAGAATTTCTATCTCATTTTATTCATTCTCTTGTTTGTCTATTTTCTCAACCAATTCCACTCTTGTAGTTTTTGTTTGTCAACACCTCAACCACAAACAATGACCCCAAAACAAACACAACACATTGATCAAATAGTGTTACTGTCAGTTGAAATTATGAAATTGTTTTAAGATAGTTTTTCTGGAAATTAGATTTCTTATGTTCATCAAATGTTGTAAATGTTGATAGGGCTTTGGAAATATTGGAGATTTTATTTTAGGCTGTTGAAAATTAATGGCTTGATTATATCATTTTCTTGTTAGCTGACTTTTACACATTGCTTTCAATTGGTACAAATGAGAGCAGTATTTATCTGAATCACTTGTTTGGTTCTCTGGAAATGAGTTTGTAAAAGACCCCTTTCCAGTTTCATCATCTACACAACATTTGGATCAATGGTAACGATAAAATTAGTTACTGTTATACAGGAAATATTTGACAGTTGTACTGTTGGTTACAATTTATACAATTCTTTTCTTAAAGCACTTTTTCAGGAAATTAGACTTCTCAAGTTCACTGCATATGTTATAACTTTGTTTACAAACTTTTTGTTTTAGGTATTGTTGAAAGTTAACAGCTTCATTATAGCATTATTTTCTTTTCTGAAAACTTGTTTACAGTTGCTGCCTTTAGTTGGCGTAAAGTAGACTTTATCTGCATCAGTTGTTTGCTTCTGTGGATTTTTTTCTTTTTCTTTTCTCTTTTTTCTTTTCTCTTTTTTTTCTTTTCTTTTCTTTTTTCTCTTTCTTCTTTTCTCTTTCTTCTTTTCTTTTCTCTTTCTTCGTTTCTCTTCTTTTCTCTTTCTACTCTTCTTTTCTCTTTTCTTCTTTCTCTTTCTTCTTTTCTTTTTCTTCTTTTCTCTTTCTTCTCTTCTTTTCTCTTTCTTCTCTTCTCTTTCTTCTTTTCTCTTTCTTCTCTTCTTTTCTCTTTTCTTTTTTCTCTTTCTTCTTTTCTCTTTCTTCTCTTCTTTTCTCTTTCTTCTCTTCTTTTCTCTTTTCTTTTTTTCTCTTTCTTCTTTTCTCTTTCTTCTCTTCTTTTCTCTTTTTTCTTTTCTCTTTCTTCTTTTCTCTTTCTTCTTTTCTCTTTCTTCTCTTTTCTCTTTCTTCGTTTCTCTTCTTTTCTCTTTCTACTCTTCTTTTCTCTTTTCTTCTTTCTCTTTCTTCTTTTCTTTTTCTTCTTTTCTCTTTCTTCTCTTCTTTTCTCTTTCTTCTTTTCTCTTTCTTCTTTTCTCTTTCTTCTCTTCTTTTCTCTTTCTTCTTTTCTCTTTCTTCTCTTCTTTTCTCTTTTTCTCTTTCTTCTTTTCTCTTTCTTCTCTTCTTTTCTCTTTCTTCTTTTCTCTTTCTTCTTTTCTCTTTTCTTCTTTTATCTTTCTTCTTTTCTCTTTCTTCTCTTCTTTTCTCTTTTATTTTTTATTTTCTCATTTTTATTTTCTCTTTATTATTTTTTCTTTTCTTTTCTCCTAGCTTTTTTTCTTTGCTTTCCTTTCTTTTCTGAAGTTTGCAATTACCACCTCTTGAGCTTGCTGAATCTTCATATCTTGGTGGAGGTTGATGGACATTCTGTTCTGCCTTCACATGTCATGCTTATCCAGCCACTTTTAAACTTCTCAATCCACTCATACACACTTCTCTACACAATAGTGCACTGTTGTTGTATTGTGTTAAAAGCCTCCATACATAGAAAATCACATAGCTGCTCTTTGTTCCTTCTTAGTGCACACTTAGTGGAGCTGCCATGTTTACATTGCTGCAATCAAGATCTAACTTTGATTACATCACCACAACAGTACAAACTATAAACACCAATGAGCAGAAGACAGTGTAACAAACCTAAAAATATGTTATGGCAAAAGTGAAGAAAATTTTTGACTTACTCTTATACTTTTCATCACCAGTGACAACTTGCTTAAAAATGGAACATTTTCACTACATTTAAATAGTAAATCCCAAATGGAATTACAGTTTCGTTGATTATTATAATTTTTTTTCTTTGATTTATGCAAAAGCTTCACATCAAAGTGACTAACATAATCAAAGTGGTGCAAATGATTTTCATTGACTGTTTCAGTTATTTTTCAACTATTGTCTTGATTTAAATGCTATCCACCTCAACTGATCTACAAGACTTTAGCAATTTAAAAATTTACAAACCAGTTTTGAAACTTAAGCGAATGTTGCCTGTTTTATTTCATCTTTAGTATTAGAATCAATAAATAAAAATGCTACAATTTTTTTTGAATACACACTGATATGATATCTATCACAAGACAAAAATGATTTTCTCCAGTTTTAGTTAAAACTCAACACTCCTAATTCCAGCTAATGACAAAAATAGGATATGCTTTAGCAAGCTCAATATATTAGTCAGACTATTGTCTTCATTTTTGTTGTTTAAAAAAGTACCAAAATATTTCTAAGGAATATAAAATGCAGCATAACACTGGTGATATCTAAAAAAAAAAAAAAAATAAAAAATGACAAATACAACAGTCTAAAAAGTATATAGTATTATTTATGACTTGTTTAATTTCACTGTTCACTCTTTGGAACAAATTCTGGTTAATGGGGACACAAGGGAACAACTCATAAAAGGTTATTAAAATAAAAAATACCACTGTGTCTGTAAATAGCATAGAAGAAATGAGATGGAAAACGACTTATGACAAATACATCTACCTTCTGCTTTTTAGCACAAATAATGATGAGGATACCTGATTAGAATTTTCAGTTAATCATCTCTTAATAGCATCTTCAACTTCCAGATCACTGCCCATAAATTTGAAATGTATCAACTTGGCAGCCTGCTCCTTGGGAAAACCACAAAATGTCAAATATCCATGAAAAAGAAATTACACAAGTTTCACTTCTGCTTTCAGACTGCCAATAGGGTTTCGTGCAGAAAAAAATTATCTCTAATTAAGTTTGATTGTTCTAAACAACAGTTAATCCATTTAGGAATATGTATAGACTTAATATCAAAATGACTATCTCGCTGTTTCTTTCCAAAGATTTGAGATTGTTATTCAGTATATTCTTTAGGCTTTTGGTTTCACTTTTCTTTTTATTAAAGTTTGGATTATATATTCTTTAGCCTTCCTTAAGTATATGTTGCCTCTGATCATGGGGGTAATGTTAATATACTACCATATATATATATATATATATATATATATATATATATATATATACTCTCAAAATAATTTGATTGAGGTCTTGGAGAGGAAAGGGTGATTTTATAAATAGGGGCTGCTGCTAATAAATTGCTCTTCTACTTGAATCAAGCTCTCCTAGATACTGATGTCTTTTGCATAGTAAAAGTATTGAAATTTCCCTTCAGCTCGAAGCTTTTGGGTCGAATCTTTGATTGGAAGATTGTAGTTTAAAAGCAGTAAAATTGACCTTACAACGAACGATCCTCTGTGGCTGAATCGGTTAAGGCATGTCAGGCTATATGACAGTTCCATATAGGATACATGTTCAAATCCTGTCAGAGGACGAATATTTTTTATGAAAATTTCTCGGACATTCAGGCTGGTAAATGTTATTAATACTGTTTATTATAAACAGAGCATTTACTTAAATATTTGTATCTATAAAAAGAATGTATAAACATAAAAATATCTTAAAATAAATATATATATAATCTGTAAAAGGACAAAGGATAAGTTTTTTTAGCTGAGCGCATTTTATCCTGAGGATAGTGATGTGCAGAGGTTTGGTGGTGCCTGGAGGTAATTCTTGATTGTATGCCTCTAAGACTCAAGTAAGTGGGGTGGGGGATAGGGTCTGGTAATGAGAAATGTGAGAAAAGAAGACATTTTTTAGTTTAAATTCCTGCTTCATCTTTATATTCACTTCACACTTATACTTAAAATCAGAAAGAGTCCATTGAAAATTTTGGGACATGAGAAAAGAGGGCTTGGAGAATTTAACACTCATGGGACATACTGAGGGAAAGGAGGTACAGAGAATCAGCGAGTAGCTTGTATAAATGGATGGCAGAATACAAAGGGATGGTAAAGAGTCAAATGTTGCTTAAAATTACAAGAATAGTGGTTTAGAGACTATTTAGGCAAACCACTTTCCCATAACTATCTTACTAGCTAAAAGTATTTATTAAACTTGACAAATTCCAATGATTTATCTAATATATAAAGCTCAGAGTCTGAGTTCCCACTTAAAACCCTGAAAATATATAAATATATAAAGTTCATTGTCTATCTGTGTACATGTACAAATATTATGTAAAACTACAACATCAAGTAAATGCAGTTGGGATTTATCTGTATGTCTATTCAAATCAAAGAAGTTTAAGTTGACAATCCAGCAAATATTTGTAACCAGAAACTGAAATTAGTCTATTCTTGTCTGCTTGGGTGATACCTTAGGCAGCAAGGATTAATCCTAGCTCTCCCCTGTGGAAGAGGTATTGCCTGGGATGGCAGTTCCATGGAACTGAACTTATAAGAGTCATATAAGAAATGAAATTTTATCATTTATTGCTACCAGAATGTGTCTTATGTCTTGCCCAACTTAGTAGTTCTTGGTTAATGGAGATAACTAGTTTGCATATTCAGATTTAAAAATAAAATGAAAAAAAAATAACCTTGCTTGGCTATTAATTTCTAATCTAGTCTTTTGTGATCTTTATAAATTTGTTATTGTTTTAGTGATAGATTTTATAATTATAATTAAACTGCTTAGTTATTCAAATAAAGCCATTTTCTGCCATGAAAGTAGTAATCACCTTAGTATTTAAATCGCTGTCTGGAAGTATAGGAAAGTAAAAGAGAAAGCAATGCTAAATATGTAACAAATATTATAACATGATATATATAAACTACTACTAAAATGTTGAAATTTATCAAACTGCTTTAATTGCAACAATTTCAATAATACCATGTTAGGGCATATGCAAATCTATCAAAGACAAAGAAATGACTGCATAGCACAGCAGAACAAAGGAAAGGGATTTGGTCTTTGTAATTTTGGATATCATTGTTATATTTAGCAAAATAATTTGTCAGTTCCAATGTAATGTTTGGCTGCAATAATTCTCACTAATATGATTCCAGTCAGTCCTGTTCCAATAGCAGTTTTAATACATTTTTTGTCTGTAGTCCAAGTATCAGTGTATGATTTTTCATCATCTATAGTGTTCTATTGCTACTTGGTCTAGAGCAGTTTTCACTGTCCAAAATCTGTTTTTTTCAAGGTCTGTTCCTGGTCCTAAAAAATCATATTCTGGTAATGTATATTCAGTTTGATTTGGTTTTAATGCCTGGTAAAGATACCTTTTTAACATATGAAAGAGAGCAGTACTTTTTATGTTCCTTCTTGACCAGTGGCATCTGCATAAATGGGAAAATTTACTACTGACTTTCTTCTAAACCCAATGCTGCCGATGGTAGTTTGTTTCTAATTTTTCAATGTCATTGATGGATTACTCATTAGCACAGACACCATTTCTTTCCATTGACATCAACATGTATTTTGATATTTTCAACTTAAATTATCTATGATTATACTTAGAATCAGATAGAGGCAAGTGAAATTTCTCTGACACATAAGGAGGAAAGAAGGCTTGGAGAATTTTATATATTAAAGGCAAGAGGAACAGAGGAAGACAGTAATCTACCTAAAAAAATTCTGTAAATAAGTGGTTGAGGAGACAGAGAGAGTTAGAGTTAGTTTTTCCTTCCGCTTGTGCTGTTAGGCATTGCAGGGAGACAGTTATCCATCAGCGGCAAAGTAAGTGGCCTGGAGGAGAGATATCTCATGGGCTCTGATGGTGTCGGTCACTGAGTTGCTCCAGTGTCTTCTTGGTCTGCCTTTCACTCTCCAGCCAGAATACCTGAGGATGTATGCTCATGGGGCTGGTTGGTTGATAGGCATACGAGTGAAGTGTCCGAACCACTTGATCCTCTGTCGTTCAATGTGGTGTATGATTGGTATTGCTCCTACCATATCTCTTATTGCCTCATTCTGCCTCCCAAAGCCCAACCCTTCGTCCTTGTCATGGGAGGTAGAGACAGGTAATACTGGTAAACGGGGAACTGGTGAAGCTGTGACTGGCTTAGCAGGCCAACAGTGGATAAAAATTGCTCAAGGAAACAAAAGGAGAGACAAAGAGAATGATAAAAAGATAAACATTTCTAAGAGCTACAAAGGATAGGAAGTTATGGAAGACCATGATTGCCTATATCCTGAAGGGACATGATGCATTGAAAAAAATTATAAAATTCAGTTCATTATATTTTAGTAGCAATTGTTCTTGTAAACCTGTCTTATTAAAAATAATAGACATTTTTTTGTCTATTAAATTATCTTTTTTTTTTCTAATGTGTGAATAATGTTTCTTATATGTGGCTGTTGTTGATGTATAAAATAACCAAAATTCATATTTTATAGTTCAAGCTTTTGACTCAAATGAATCATCAGAAGTCTAAGTGAGAAAAGAAAATTAAGTGGTTTAAGCAGCACATTGTTTTTAAGTGTTATTTTTTTGAATGCTAAATCCAATGCAACAGAATGCAGTTAATCATGTAATGGCAACAGCTACATATAATGACATAATTTTTGTTTTTAAACAAAATGTCTGTTCTTTTTAAGATATGTTGACATGTATAAATTTCATAATGAAGCCTGTATAAATTGTATTATAAAAAAAAACAAAAAAAAAAAAAATTTTCTTTCCAAACATGCTTTGGCTTTGAAATATGGATGAGTTGTTTCAGTTTTCTTAAAAATTTCATAAATTCTATTGGTGTTTCATATCTTGATGATATGTTTGATACCTGTGAAGCACTTAATTATTAAAAGTCAGGTTGCCTTGCTATCCTCTTGGGGTACAAAATGGCTCAAAAAGTGACAGCTGCCATTAATTCTGCTTTTACCATAATGTTACTAGAGACAACCATTTTCATTCACACTATATACGTCACCTTTTAATGTTTTAAATACACCTTAGAAAACACTTTTTCCATATCTCTCTCTTTCTGAATAAATTATAAATTTTTTTAGTCGGTTTTAAATTCCTTTTTGATAGGAGGCAATAATTGACAGCATAACAACATAATTCATTTCTCCATATGAAAAAATAAAGGAAAAAATTATACAAAAAAGGAAAACAAACTAGAAAACTAATTTAGTAATTATGTTTTTCATTCATCTGCATGTTTCCATCATATTTACATTTGCTGGTTTATCACTAAGTATTGACAAACAGTCTCTTCATATATCCATCTTACTCGGTATTTTTGCTAATACTGACCTTGCTTGGCCATTTTAAATCTTTCCCTAAATATCTAGTTCCTCTATCATTCTTGTTCCCAGTACACAACATATGAGCATGACTCTCATCCGCATATTCTACTGTATCTTCAGTTCCTGGGTGAGTGTCCTGATATTTTTCAGGCTTTTTCTCAATATATCATTGCTTAATGCTTATGAAATGCATCTTGACATAAACAAATACCAGTTCTTGTACAATCACCAAAGTTAAGTAATATTGAACCTGGAGAGTACCTAGATGGGTGACCAACTGGGAATTTCCAGCTGCTGTAAGCTTGGATGTGCAGGTGGTGTAATGGATAATGGCTTGGATTTGAAAATTGGAGAGCTCAGTTCCAGTTAGGTCTGTTATATTCACTTACATACAAATACCCTTGGGGAAGGTATGAATCCACCTCTTCTATTGGTTAATTAGTAAGACTTGTATCATTAAATCATTATCTCCAAAAGATTTTTACAATGTAAAAATATTTTCTTGTTTAAAATAACCTGCAAATGTTTGATAAACCGTAAAAAACAATTTCGATCACTGAAACGTGATTTTTTTCTGCTTTTATTTCAATAGTCTGATAGTTCATGAGTTTGGATGATTTGACCTCACAGACATTTTTATTGATGACAATCCGGTTTGGTCTTCTTGCTTGGATGGTATGGTCACACTTAATCTCAAAATCCCAGAGTAGGAATTTATTTACACACCCACTCAAATAGAATATAGCAGAAGGTTGGGTTTAAAATTGGAGTCCAACATGTACATGGTGCCAAGGACAAAAATTACTCTGGATCCCTTGATATTTGTCCTTGTGAGGATGTCCACCAGTTACAAGCAATTAACCTTAGCCCTCTCCTACAGGAGAGGTAATACCCGCAGGCAGTACTATTTCAACTTGTGGGAATTACTCCTAGGATGATTGCAAGGTGTTATATCAAGTATTAAAAAAAGTAAGACAAACGCTCTTGCTCTCTTTCAGCTCTGAAATGCAGTAGTGATCCCTGCCAGGAGTAGGAAATATCCCATAGCAAGCTCACAACTTAATTTCAAAAACCTACATGGATCACACACACAAACAATATATATATATATATATATATATATATATATATATATATATATATATATATATAGTGATTTTCCAAGCATAGCTTAGATGTGGCACAAATGCCAAAAGTCTTTAAACACACACACACACTATATATATATATATATATATATATATATGTGTGTATGTGTGGGTGAAATGTATATATATATATGCATGCAATTTATTATATATATTATTTATTATATATGTGTGGTTCTTATTGAAAAACGCTCAATATCAGTTATAGAGCTAACTATTTAGTTGGATTGATGTGAGTTTGTGACCCAGGGTTTCACACTTTTGTGATTGTCAGACAAACTGATTAATTTTTTAAAATTTTGGATTTATATAGGGATGCGTATATTGGTGCTTTTATGGAAGTGGGAGGAAAAATTGTGACCTTGACGCCACTCATACTTACGCAAACATACATACATGCTCGTACACCCATTAATGTACGCAGACACACACACACATGGGCTCACCCACTGGAGCTCACACAAATATAAACATATGTGAAGAGTATGGGACTTGGCATATATATGTATATATGTGCCATTGTGTACATTGCAATTCATTGCTGTATTCAATGTTGGATATATATATATATATATATATATATATATATATATATACACACACACACTCAAAAATGTTTTCTTTCCATTTTTTTGAGATATTGTAATATTCCTCCATGTGTTGAAAGTTATTTCTTTTAAAAATGTTTAATTCATTTATTCTTAGTCCACCTCCTTAAAAAGAAATCATAACTCATTCCACTAGAAATTAATGACCAACAGCTACATTGCCCATTACAATCCTGCAGCACCTCGATGCTACAATGTCTTCCACTCCATTGTTTTTATGTTGCTCTCATAAATTCTTGGAGAATCTGTTTCATTGCAACAATACAACACACTCGTCTATATCAGAGTATACCGATTGACTGAGACAGTAATACGACAAGGTCAAATTTATAGACTATTGATCAAGGACTTTGTGACTTGTACAACTGTCAAGTGTTCACAGATGTAGAAAAAGAGCAAATTTTCTCATAAGTTTGCATTTTTGAAAAACCCTTCAGTGGCTTCTGAGACAATATACAAACATTTATAAATAGTTCCTTCTATCTTGCCAATATAAACCGTATACTTTTATTTATGTAAACACACATACACAGACATTAGTATAAAATTTCATTGAGCAGTTTTATTACCACCAGCGCTCATGGCATGTTATTTTTTTTTGTGTGTGTGTATGTATGTGCATATATATATATATATATATATATATATAATAAAAAGGCTTAAACACTAATATTCCATGGTCATAATTTATTCCATTGGAATCGTAAATATGATCCAATTCATCAGACCTACAAATTCAAAAAGAAAACAGAAAAAACAACTCCGGAAATAAAAACAGAATTTAGAGAGAGTGTAAGTATGAGGAGTAACAGACTAGAGAAGGAAGGAGACTAAACCTTAACAGAGAGAAATTTAGGGGAGGTAAGTGGAAGGGGTTTAAGTAAGAGAAATATGAATGTTGTCGGATGTCTAATGCATAAAGATACATTTCGTGGTGACATACACACACCATAGACGATTTAATGTTGAAGAGGGAGGGAAAGACGAGGTGGGGGAGAGAGATGGGGCGAAGGAAAGTAAAATTGAACTACATTTACTGAAAGGGCCGCTGTGTAATTGATAAAATTTGACAAATTTAATATCGACTACAGGTTACAAATCAAATATAAACATATAAAAAATAAATATAACGATTATCAAATCTAGCAAGGACCTATATTTTTATGTTCAAAAACACGTGAATACACACATACACAATAACATATACACGTATATATACACATAGGTGTGTACCCACATACACACATACATATACCCATGTACATACATAAATAAATATATCCACATATCCACACATACACATATCCATCTATATCCATATACACACACTTTTCACATATATATACATCCATACACATGCACACATACATACATACATACATATATATATATATATATATATATATATATATATATATTCATGAATTATTCATACAAAAAACAAATACAAAGGTTAATGATTTAATTACAAGAAATCCATCAGTCCTAAACAATTCAAATAATATAATGAAAACCCCGAACCTGTTTATGAATGAAAAGATCCTTCTTTTATAAATTTCTGTTGCATAAGTTCTTATTATTTTTACAAGCTTTCATCTGGTATGGAATAGATTTTGTTCTTGTTTTTACTCTCAGTAATAAGAGGACAACGAAAATATATGTATTGTAATCCGAAAAATATGCTATTAGAAATGAGTTATTATTTTTGGAGCATGTAGCCGCAATGCTGAGTTTGAATTTAAATATATACATATGCACACATACACATCCATACACATACACACACATACATACATATATATATATATATATATATATATATATATATATATATACATATACACACACACACACTGATATATATATATATATATATATATATATATATGTAAAAAAAAACAATATACAAAAATACATACACACACATACATGCATATATACACACATACATCCATCTGCATCCAGTCCTTCATATATATACACATTTACCCACATATATACATACGGACACACGCATACGTGTACATAAACATATATACTAAAACTTTACATTTCTATACAATTACATACACCCATTAAAACAAATAAACAATGTATCCCTGTATCTATTCATCTAACTATATATACATACTTATATACGTACATATACACCCATATACAAATATATATAAGTACATACATACCAAAACATACACACACATATATACACATTTCTACATATACATCCATCTACATATACATACATCCATATACATATACATAAATATACATATATACACATACATGTACATCCATACATCCACATACATATACCCATATACACACACCTACATATATACACATATATACACACATACACACAGCTAAGTACACACACACACATGCATATATATATATATATATACATATACACACACATATATACATATATATATATACACACACACACATACACACACACACATACATACATATATATATATATATATATATATATATATATTAAAATTTAAATCTAAAATCTAAATAAGTAACATTTCAAACATTTGGGCGTATAAAAAACAAAAACAAAAAACAAAACGGGTAAAAAATAAATAAATAAATACATGGTGCATCACATAAACATACACAATGATACATATAAAGATAAACATAATAAACATAATAGTCATTCCATTAAAATGTCATGCCCAATGTTATTGAACCAAGATGGAACTGACATAAGTGACAACATGTTACAAAATGGTGTTCATGTTTTGAATCGTTTCTTATGTCTACATTTAGAAAATATCTCATTACGAAGATTCAGCAGTTCATCTTGATTCTTATCTTTGATAATGAAGATTTTTTCCGCCATGCACAGATCACACCAATCATAACCGAAGTTATTTAGGTGTTCTGGCTCCTGATAGGTATCTCCATTTCAAAATTGGGGTTAATCCCTTATCCACCAGATCCCAGTATTGTTTGGATAAGAAAGTTTGACTTCTGAGGTATCTATATCTAAATGAGCGTCTATGGTTGTATAGTCGCTGCTTCCAATCACCGGCAGATATACCTATGTATCTTTTTTTCTCGTTTATATTTTCCTTGGGAAAGATTGTTGCCTCGTATATTACATTTTCATACTTACATTTACCCCCTATATATATACACACACACACACACATATATATATATATGCACACACAATGAAAGTTAGTAAGCCTGAAAATTATTTAATATTTTCCATTTATACATTATTTTAATAGATACAATTTATTTTAGTAAATACTCTGTTTTTGAATTAAACAGTATTAATTACATTTACCAGTTTGAATGTTCATGATTTTTCATAGAAAATATGTGTTCTCCAACAGGACTTGGACTTATGTTCTACATGGAACTGTCATTTGATCTGACATGCTATACCACCTAGCTATAGAAAAGCATCTGGTTAGCAAAGTTCAAATTAATGTTTTTCAACACACAATCTCCAACGATTTTTCTCACTCGATTATATCTGGTCATGAAACTTATCTTAATGACAATATACAATGAAATGGGCTAAAACATAAGATACACAGATGACACAGTACTGATAGTAGACATGGAAAAAAACTTACAAAATCTCCTACAGAAGGTAGCGAAGAACAGTGAGAAAAAATGGTCTAAGCATAAACTTCAAGACAGAATTCATATTCATCAGTAAAAGGATGGAGCCCAAAGTGTGATTTACAGGTCAGGAACACTAAACTCAAGCAGGTGCAGAAGTTTATATATCTGGGAAGCGTTTTGACAGAGGATGGTAAGTGTGACACCGAGATCCGTAGACATACTGGAATGACCAAGGACATATTCCAAAAGCTGGGCGAAGTATTGTGAGACAGGAGGATTTTGTTGGTAACAAAGAAAAGAGTACTGAGTTGTTATGTGACATATGTCCTCCTTTACGGCAGTGAATGTTGGACACTCTCCTCAAAGAGGTAGACGAGACTTGAGGCGACACAGATGTGGTTCTATAGAATGATGCTGAGGATATCATGGAATGAGTGCGTGAGCAATGATGAAGTCTTAGAGAGGATACAAATAAGGAGACTTATACTTAACATCAGGAAGAGGCAGCTGAAGTTTCTGGGACATGTAATGAGGAAGGAGGGCCTGGAGAATCTGATACTCACAGGTTGAATAAGGGGAAAGATAGACAAGGGAAAACAATGCATGCAGGCTTAAGCAAGTGGATGACAGAACATGGTCTGGGGAAGGTGGTAGAGAGGGATGGAACTAGTTGAGAGCTGCAAGGTATAGAGGGAGAAATGGAGAACCATGATCACCTATGTCCTGAAAGAACACAGCACATAAAAAGAAAAGATATCTGTCCTCTTATATAGCAGTGAATGCTGGACAATCTCTTCAAAAATTAAGTCTTAAAGCAACAAAAATGTGGTTCTACAGAAAGATGCTGAGGATACCATTGGCCAAACGTGTGAGCAATCATGTGGTTTTAGAGAAAATGGAAACAAAAAGGGTATTATACTTCATATCAGGAAGAGGCAGTTGAAATTTCTGGGGTGTGTAATGAGGAAGGAGGGTATGTAAAATCTGATACTCACAGGACAGATTGAAGGAATTAGGGGCAGAGGAAAGCAGTGCATGATATACTTGATAGATGGTCGATCAGGGTTTGGGGAGAAATAACAAAAAGACAAAACTTATTACAAAAAACAGGAAGATGTGGAGGGCCATGATCGCCTATGTCCTTCATTATATATTCACTTATGTGCAAATATCTTTAGGAATGGTATGAATCTACCTCTTCTCCCTCAGCTATGGGTTAATTAGTAGGACTTGTATCAGTCGATAATTATTTCCCAAAAATTCTTACAATCTAAAAATATTTTCTAGCTTTGAAAAATAACCTTATCAACATAAGTCGTAAAAAACAAATCAACTAATCTATGATTTTACAGGGTGTTTCAAAAAATTTGATATCCTTTGAGATGTAAATATCACAGAAAGTACATGATTAAGGCAAATGAAATTAAAAAGTATTAATGTTGAAGATCATAAGATTTATTCTTCCAAATCTGAATGAGAAATTCAAAAGCATGTGGATTATGTGAACGATTTCACAAATGTTCAATATGCGCACCACCTGAGACACGGCATTTTTATACCTGTAAAGAAAACATTAAAGAACATAAAAATACAAATAAGAAAAACACAAAAACATAAAGACATAAAAACATAAAACAAACATTAAACATAAAGATGCTATTAAAATTTGAAGTCATTTGAAGGAGATCTAATAAAGTTATTAGATTGCGAAATGATATCAAATTTTTTGAAACACCCTGTATTATTAATAAAATGCTCTCAAGAAATCATAAGTGACTCACATATTCTTCATTTATGTCTACTCTCATTTATATCCCATTTCATTTTAAAGACATTATTTTTATGGCATGTTGTAAATAATTTGGAGGTAATTGTCTCTTTGTTTCATTCCATTTACAATCTTTTTTTTTCATTTCACCCAAGTAAGGCAATAAAGTCACTAGGAGACAAGGAGTTACTGAGTGTGAGAGAATATGAGGAAAAAAAAATACTATTGAGGAGAGAGTAAAATAAAAGAGCAGGAATTAATGTAGCAGAAGATAACAATTAACATTGCATTTAAACTTTTGAAGATCAAAATTGACTAGGAAGCAAGAAGCCAGAAGTGAGTTCCCCAAGTGAGAAAATGTGAAAGAAAAAACTGTTAGCATAGAATTTAGGGTTACATCTATAGCCATTTTAATTATCAAATGACAAGATCTTGCTGCTAATCTATTACTTCACTTAAATACATAAAGTCTATATGCCATAGTTCATCAGAACAATTACCATGAAAGCATTTATAGAAAAGGCAGGGGGAAACTACATTATGGTGGTGGAAAAGTGACTGAAGCCAAGATGCCAGGTCAGGACCAATAACATTGCAGATTCTTCTTTGGACTTTATCAATAATCTCTAAATATATAGCAGGAGCACTAAACCATATGTAGTAGGATTAATCAAAGAAAAAGGACAAATAGTAGACTTTAAAATATTTAAGATTTGTCAAGCATGACACAGGAAACCAACTACCTTAGTACTAGACCTAGCATCTGATTCAATATAATCTTTTCACTTCATGTTAGTGGAAAACATTAGTATGAGTAGGCACAATCAGTCATTGTCTTGGAGGTTAACATCAGCCATCTGTACCATTATTAAATATAATCACACTAGCCTTTATATACTTTTCATTCATATCCTTCCCTCATAGGGAATTATAAAATGCCAAGTATTCTACTGAGTCAAATGTCTTTTCTCTCCCCACCTCTTTCTCTTTTGATAAAGCAGACATTTTTTCGGCTTAAATATTTGTTACTGCATTGATATACATGAATTTTTCTTTAGATTTAAATCAAATTAATCAAAAATATTTTATAATTGTGTGTTATACTTTTTTAAAATTTAAATTCTTTTGTGAATTACGTGATACATTTTTACTAAATTATTTACTACTGAATACTCCATCTTTCACCAAAGTTAATTATTATAATAAATCATCAGTCGCTGGATTGTAATTAATTACCACAATTAATTAATAAAATAATTGTTAAACTCTTGGAAATCTTTTTTTTGTTTTCAACTCTGCTAAAATCACTTTTGTAATGTAAAAAGTAAAATAAAATCTGTAATCAACAAAATTTCAAATTCTCTTAACATTTTGATTAATACAATTTTATTAATACAATTCTTGATTTAGTATAGTTTGTCTTGAAGGACAGTTTTAATTAATTTATACTCAAATCTTTATTTAATAATTTTATGAAATGATGAGAATATTCATAACAAATATGTGCAAAAGTTATGAATTTATACATATTTCTGACTATTGACAATCCTTTTCTTTCTGATTTTGGATGTTGGTCTTGGTGATGACCTCACTGTCCACCTTTATATTTACATACACTCTCTGATATTGAGTACTTTTACTCATAAATATAACATGCCTTAAAACTGTTTTTATCATATATATATATATATATATATAAGTTTTCAAATTTTAATTTAAGATTCCAAAATATTCATAAAGCCAAGTGTAAGAAAATGTCTTGATAGTTTCTCGTGATGAAATGTGTTGGTGAAGAAAAGTTTTCTTTTTTGTCTTTACAGATATATTTTATTTATATTTGTATTTTAGTATTTTTACACACACACACACACACACACATAATACTAAATAAAATTAAATGTTCTCTTAGCCTTATTTTTATTTTCATGGAGATTACATCCACCTGTTAGGGATCCTGATTTTGAAATTAAATTTATTTACAGAAATAACATTTTTCCAAAAAGCTATGAAAATTCGGGAAAAATAGTACATTAATATCTAACTTCCAATTATAAAGAAATAACCTGATTGACCGTTTTACAATTTTTTTTTTAATATTAAGCAATGTTCTTTCATAAATATAAACATTTTAAATAGTGTGTGTGCGCAAGAGTTCATGCAAACTGGTTGTAGACTTTTAATCTGTATTTTTCATGTGATTGTTGTATACATGTTTAAATAGGTTTCCTTCAAGATGTTGGAAACTAGGTGAAAGAGTAAAATATTTTTTATGGTCAGATTTATAAATTTTTTGTGTAGCATTTCTGTGTGTAGGCATGCACAAAGAAGAATTCCTATTTTGCATCTCTTGAAATGTTTACAATGCATACCATTGATAACCTTTATTTCTCTTTCTTACTATGTACCAGAGATGCTTTGAATGTAATTTAACTTATTTATTTCTACACGAGATACAACACATACAATAAACACAGTGACACTGTTGGATAGAGTAAGTTTTCAGCTACAAAATGTTTTTCCACATAAGCTATACATTTTCCCTAGTGATAAGTTGTCTGCATGCTGTGCTCATAAAAATCTTCCTTAGAAGTAACCTGTTTTTTCACAGCAATGATGATGGTATCATCATCAGAAAAAAAAATGTTGCTATCCTTGTCTATTTTTCATTGGCCTGAACAGATAAACGTTGGAAGGATCTAAATTCAACTGTCCAATAGTTGTGGAGAACAGACCAGCTAAAATTTGTAATGTAATCCATGGTCTTCAAATTGTTTTAGGTCCTGATATTATCATGTAAAAGATTTTCTTCTGGACTAAGTTTGAAATTCAGACCATCAGCTTAGCATTATGATGTAACTGTCAAAGTTATGAATTTAAGTACAATACTAGATTGGAAGCTAGGTTGTATAATTTTACAGTTGACATTGCTCGATGTAGTCATAAATTCTATGCTAACAGTTTCTTCACTCACACTTCTTTTTCATGAAACTCTCTTCCAGCTTCTTGCTTTCCAGTCAACTTTGATTTTCAAAACTTTAAATGAAATATCAATCATTATCTTTTCTTGATTCCTGTTCTTTTGTTCTCTCGCCTTAATGTTTTTCTTTTTCTCATATTCTTACACAGTCACTAACCACTTGTCTTAGTGGCTTTATTGCCTTGCTTAGGATAAAATGATTAAAAAAAATGTTGGTTTCTTCTGGTTCCAGGAAATCCAATAGTATCACATCTTTCCTATCTCATAATGTAATTCATATTACTTTGCTCACTAATGACTACTTTTTTAATTTGTTTATTTTTTTTTGATGGGGTATTTGCATGTCTATACTCCATGGACAGTCATTGGTATTGCAGCTCATAGTGTCACTTTTTTCACTGTTGATAATGCAGTCTTTGAAACTTTCATTCAACTTTACAGAAATCTTTATAGAAATCCAACAAGCTCTAACAGACTTACATTTGCTTGTCTTTCTGTTCTTCTGTGAGCATCTGTGTGACCCAACTGGCACAAACTTTGCAATATCACAACATTGTTTCTAATACATGGAAGCTGGCATTCAACTGTGTACACAGTTCCTGAGTTGTATTACACTGATTCATACGGATGAGGTGATAGATGCTGTTCATTTCATGGTTAGATAGCTGTGAAGGACTGCTCAGAATAACACATATCATTGCTATCACTGCTGAAATGCATTACTGAGTGCCTGACTTGGTTCACATCCTTTGTTTGATCTCCATAAATGCTCAGAAAGCTTCAATGAATGTCAGTGTGTGCAATTTTTTTATGGAAGAATTTAGTGATACACTTCTGCTTTCTGCACACTTCCATGTCAGACTTCATTTTGCTATACTGCCACTCAACTACTAAGGTTCAACCGCTACTGCTATACCACCAACACCCACCTCTGATAACATGGGCCAACATAATAAAATAATAGGCATTTCTTTTGGAGCAACTTGTGTGTTTTTCTCTCTCTCTCTGTGTGTGTGTGTGTGTGTGTGTGTGTGTGTGTGCATGGGCAGGGATGTAGAAATACCTGGGTTGGTATCTAGGCATGCTGTTAGCCCACTGAAAGTGATGATGATCCCCAAGCCTTTGATGCTAAATGCTAATCTAGGTATCTTGCACCTGCTTGTCTCTGGGATTCTTAACATTGTTGGTGTGCATATTGTTCACCCCCCCCACACACACACAATCAATGCTTGCCTATGTTTTAGAGTGTAAAACTGCATTTTTGAATCATTTGTAGATGCTTGACTAGTCTATATTTAATGTCTCCTAAGCTTTTCTATGTACACAAAAATCTTAGGGGATCTTCAAAGCAACTGTTAGTAATTACTTGTCCATTTACCAATGAACTAATTTTTCATGTCTAGCATGGACATTTTTCACAGTAAGAATGAAATTTTGTTTTAACTTTACTCAACTCTTTATTGCTTGTGCAGTCAGTCAACTGTCACAGAATGTTTACAAGTGTTAGGAGTAATATCTTTGAAGTTTACTTAATTGCTTCTCCAACCAGTCAACTGTTTGATGCCATTTATAAACCTAACAAAAAATTCAGAATTCAATCAAATGACTTTCACACAAGCGTTAATAAATGAACAATGATCAGTGTTTAAATATTTGTCTTTCTCTTTTTGCTTGGCACAGAAAACATCATTTTGCAGTAAGATCATCATTAGCATGTGTGGGTGGCATAATCGCTATTGATGCAAAAAGTGGAATCAGTGAACGGTGTTCATATCACAATCTAGTCTATGTTCACTTTTATAATAATACTTTGGGTAAGGCATTAATCTATCTCTTCTACTCCTACCAGCTATGGGTTAAATAATAGAGTAGATTAGGTTTTCTATCCTTAGGTGGGAATCAGTTTAAAAGGACTACTACACTGAATTCAATATCATGGAGAAGGCAGTGGGAAACCTTTCCACTCTCTTTACCCAAGAAATCATAGCAATTTGCCAATAATAAAAAAAAAAATCTGCAGAACCAAGATTGCCAAGGGCCTGAAGGGACATTACATTAAAAAAAAACAAGTAATTATAAACACTCAACAGTATATGAAAACATTCATGTACATATATTCTCTCTCTCACTCTCTTTCTCTCTCACATACACACAGGTTGCTAAACTTGCCTATTGTCAGAAGCACAAGCAATAAACTTCAGTGATTTGATATTATTTCAGTATTTAAATTTTAATTATAACAGACATTTTAATGACAAATATTTGATGTAATTGACAAATACATGTATGCAATATTTATTCATGTACATATTTTTTAAACTGTTAATTTGGATTACTTTCAGTAATCATAAATTACACAGATAAAGCAAATGTTTATTATTAATCTTTTTGCCCCAAACAAGGCAACAAAGCTACTAAGACACAGGGATTTGCTGAGTGAAAGAATATGCGAAGAAAAACATTAAGGAGTGAGAACAATAAAATAACAAGAATTAAGAAGAAAGAAGATAATGATTAACATTGCATTTAAATTTTTGAAGATCAAACTTGACTGGAAAGCAAGAAGCCAGAAAAGTTCCACAAGCTAAAAGTGTGATACAAGAAACTATTAGCATAGAACTTGCAGTTACATCTAGCGGCCATTTCAACTGTAAAATGATGAGACATTTCTGCCAATCTAGTATTGTGCTTAAATTCATAAAGTCTAGGTACCATAGAGGAAAATTCATGAGAACAATTGCAATGAAAATATTTATAGAAAAGGCACAGGGAAGCTACATTATGACAGTGTGAAAGTAACTGAAGTTCACATGCCAGCTTAGGATCTATTTTTATAAATATAAGAATATAAATATTTTCAATTATATCCTTTGAAAAGTGGGAGACCAGATAAACAGATACATACTATAATTGTTCTATCATCATCATAGTCATGAATTAGTGATTCAAATTTCAGAATACCGTTTACTGCTGTCTGGCATTAGAATTAGAGATAGGACAGCTCGAGCTGAATTTTCTATATAACTAACATCTAAAGTAAAAAGTAATTTTAATATCTTTAGGTATTTAGTATTCTTTATCATTATTCCAAAACTTAATCTCAGGAATCTGCTAGTTTTAATTTTGTGTGATATTTGGTTTTCTACAACTTGTAATATCTCAGCTTGGGAGTTCTTCATATCCTCTGAATACAATTTCAATAAAGTCAGCAATGACCAGAACACTAGTTCATCTATATCAGTTGCTGGGATCCAGGTCCTCTCAACTATAGTGTTACATTTGGCTGCTGTGATTGAGATGTTAATGATTTCTCTTCAGGACGTAGGCCGTCATCATTATTTGAATACAATTTAATAATGACAATAGTGACAATTAAGTGAAAAAGAAAAGAAAAGGTGTTCTCAGAAGTGTTAAAGACTGTGTAAAGAGCCTAGAGAAATAAAGTTTTTGAAAATCAAATATCTGTGTATGTACAAATGTGTGAGCATGTGCATTTTTATATATATATATGTAATTTCTAATGACAATAGATTTTTATTTATAATCTGATATATTTTTATTACTTCAAACATTTTTTTTAGCGAATGCCCATATTTGCGTAGAATGCCCCATTTTTTAAACAGTGCTTATTTCATCTACTAGTCCTTTCCTCAAATGTGCATGCAAGTAGACAATATAAACAATTTAAAAAAAAAACGGCATTCGACTCAAATGTGGGTATACACTAAAAATAATGTTTGACATAATAAATGCATATGTGAGTGTATGTGTATATATTCATGGATAGAAATAACTCTCTTAGGAGGTTCCTTTTTCTGCAGTTGATATAATTCTGGTAAGTATTTTAGTTTTTTTTATCTCTGTACATTGTCAGTGCCTGAATAAGAAAGGCTTTCTTTTGCATGACGTGAGTGTGATGTGTGCTTCCTGTGAGTTTGTCACAAGTAGCTTTTGGTCTGTTCTTATATAGGTCAAAAATAAGCTCCAAATGAAAGCAAAAAATTAATATTTCCTGTGTTCTCATTGGTTGAAAATCCTATTGGCATTTTGTTCAGACAGGAACCAGAAGAGAAAATACAAAATTAACTCAACCACAACTCTAACCAAAATAACTCTTCTACTGCCATTTAATTTACAAAAATTCAGTTTGTTTTGAAGAGCCATGATTGCCAATGTTCTGAAGGGACACAGTACCAAGAAGAGGAAGAAGGAAAGATTACTGTTAATTTTGGCTAAACATTTTCACCTTATTGCTGCTTTTTATCACAATCTTGGCCAGTATATTCTTTGACTGTTTTTTTTATTTTTTTTTCACAATACTGTTCACTTTGTACAAGGCCCAAGAGCCACCTGAGGTAGAGTGTTACAGAGTAAGAGGCATGATTTATGAAGATATGTAGGGAAGATATCAGTTAACATTAGACTTGAACAGGTTAAGATTGTAGTGATTAGGGAATCATCCTCTTGGGAGTCAATTTCACAAAGCAGCAGTTCATAGGAAGAAGCTGCTCAAGTGGGATTTATATCTCACCAACGAATACAAATAGAATGAGGGTGGTTCAATACAATAGCAGTTTTTATCCATGAAGTTTAGAATATGCAAAACTAAGGAATGTAGTTTGTCTGAACACTTTACATGCAAATAGTGATAGATCAGCGAAAGACTTGCAACATATTGTCCATTAAAGCAAGTAAGAATATTGGACTTAAATTGAAATCTCATGTTTGGGGAGTTAATCTCAACACAGACAATGAAAACCTATGGCCCAAATCTGCAGTCAATCCTTCATATCACTATTTTTACTATGTAGTAAAATAATTTTAAATTTGAATTTTGAGATTAGTAATAAGTTTCTTTTCTTTTTTTTTTTCCATTTTTTTGCTTTTATTACACCTTCTTGATTCAGACAATTAAGTGGCGTGATATAAAAAAAATTAAAGGCAAAAATTTCAGCATTTCTTATTTTATTATCATTTTCTTAATGCTTTACTTTAAATGTTTGTTTAATTTTGAAATGTTTTCTGCCATTTTTATTTATTGACGTTTATCGCCCAATTTTTTTTCCTTTCATATTTTTTGACGGTTCTTAAAAAAAAAATCTTTCTTTATTCAAAAGTTCTTGTTATATTTAATTTTTTTGTTTTTCTTGTATTGATTCTTATTTACAGATATCGCAGGTTTTCCCCTTCCCCGTAACATACATTCTCTTACATTTTGTCAAGAGAGAAAATAAGAAACCTACATATTTCAAAATTTTTTACGCACACACATTGAAATAAGCCTGTATGTGTTTTAGCTATAAAAATAATATATATGTATTAGTATTTATTCACACACACACAGAGCTTCTGGCTACTAATGAAGTTTGATAAAGTGACAATAATGCTATTCAATGCAATATATTCTTCCTACACATATCTGTTTATATGTACATGTATCAAGAGACACTTATGTATACATGTTTAAATTTGTGTGTAGATATACAAATTTAGAGAGAGAGAGAGAGAGACAGGACACACAAGATGCAGAAAAATATAACCATTCACTAATGTCTATGTGTTTATATATATATATATATATATATATATATATATATATATATGTAGAATATATATCATATTTTCTACATTCTATCACTGCATTTTATCCATTTAAACTTGCTTATATATATATATATATATATATAATTTTATTAATATATATCATATATATTTATAAAAACATTATCTATATATAAATGATTCTATTTATATATATATATATATATATATATATATATATATATAAAAATATTCTGTTTATTTATATATATATATATATATATATATATATATATATATATATATATAAACAGAATCTTTTGTTAATATATATCAATATATATTTCTAAAAGCATTCTCTCATATAAATTCATTCTTATAGATACTTGACATGACAAGATAAAGAAATTTGAAAAGGATTATTGATGATATCTTAGCTCTGGAGAGCTTCTTGTATATTTGAAATAAGTATTTATGAATTATGCCACTGCATTAAGGATTTTATTTAAAGATATTTTTCTTTCTGATAATGAAACCGACTTAAGTAGGAAATCTGCATGACCCTGACTGATATTGCTTGTCAAACAGCAAAGGTTACTTTTGGGCAATTTATTTAATTTATTTCAAGGTTTTACTCTTGTCAACACATACCATGAGAGATATCTTTATTCTTTATCTATTTTTTTTTTCTGTTTTTCTCATTTATTCATTCATTCATTCATTTATTCTTTACAATTTATTTTTGTTTAATAGTTCCAGTGACTGTTACAAAGAAGAAGACACATATCATGATGGATGTATTTTTTATTTTCAATAGTAATTGCTTTAAGCTGCAATTCTTTGTTTATTTAGTTCTTGGATTAGTAGTTTTGATTTTCTTTAGGAAATATAGAAAAAAGAAAACCGTTAAACACTTGAGATTCGTTTTTGTAAATTCTCCTAGGAGAAAATCAATGTACAAGGCAAAACAAATTGTTTCCCTAAAAATGTTACAACCATTGTATTTTTCCAGATGTGAAATATATTTATGTGTGTATGTGTGTGTGTGTGTGTGTGTGTGTGTGTGTGTGTGTGTGTGTATTGGTATAACTATATCAAGTTTTATTATACAATTTAATGTTTGACAATAAAATGGATATTAACCAATGGATGTCGCTAAAGTTTTTAGGATATATATTTATTTACACGAGTAATATATAATGTGAGTTTGAATTTATAAAAATATTGATAATAATGTGTTTTAAAGGTGTCATGGTTTTATTGTTTAAACTTGTTGCAATAAATTTTTATTCCTAAACAAATCCAAAAGATACAGGTCATAGTAACATATTTGATTAATACGATATCCTATATACCTGTATAAATTATGTTAATATGGCCTCCTTGATATTTGATAACCTTCATCAGACTATCATTGATTTTGTTAACTTTTCAGTTTGCTCTTTGACATTACTTGTAGAAGTTTTTATTGCTTCCCTGAGAACTCTTTTACATGAATATTGTTTCCATTTTTATGTGCATTTCCATTAATGATGGCCTGCAAATTTTCTATTGCATTAATACTTGAAGCTGGGAGGCATTCCATTAATTTGTTGTCTTTGAAATCTTTTTGACAAAATTGTCAATAGTCAACTTTGCAGAATGGGAAAAACCTTATTTTGTATGAATATACTTGCTTCTTCGTTGTGATGTGTACTATCCAAAAAATATCTTATTCAAGAACCATCATCAACTTTGAAGCAATCTATAATTTACTATCTATAATACTAGTAAAGACATTATCCAACCTCCTCATTGTCTTCTAAGTCAGGTTATTTGACTATTTTCATAAAGGAGCCAACCTCTGGCTCAGCCTGATCTATACAATGTATCTCTACATTTACTAAATATTATTATCAAGATATAATTTGTCATCTACTTCTTTGACCAATTTACATGTTTCTCTTTGTGATCTTTACTAAAAACTGCTAGTTTGGTTGCTTTCAGGTCTTTAGTCATAGTCATCTTTTCTCTGTTTACATTTGCAACACTGCTTAAAATATTTTCTTGATGGTCAGTCTACTTTCATTGCTTAGTAACCTTCTGTCTCAGTAGGTGCTTTGCTATCAAGCAGTAATTAGTTGTTTAATTTCAGACAACTATGACTGTAGCAAATTTGATTCTCAAAGTTTACCCTACAGTTGTTCCTTGTACCAAAGAAAAATAAGTTTATTATTAAAACAAGACTTTTTGCTATTGTGCAATTTTTAACAAGCTTTGCTCGTAGTTTATTGTTACTATAGTGAGTTTAATTCTCACTTGATGCTCCAATTAGACGGCTTTGTGACATTTTGCTAAACTTCATAAATATCTGTAAGAGCTTAAAAATTAATATTTTTAAAGAATATGGTAACATTTAATTACTAACTGTGCATTTAGAGCGAAGTAAATTGGTTAAGATAATTTGTAATCATTGGAGAGGTCATTCAAATAATTCATCAAATACTGTTTGGGAATACTCAAGCTCAAGTTCTGAAATACTTAAATATTTGTGTAAAGACCTTCTTTGGTATCATTAGACATGTGGAATATAGAGCCACAGCCTCCCTACACTAGTTGTTGATGTTGTTGTTTCTGCTGCGAGTAAGCTTTTATAAAGTAGAGTTGCCAGCCTCAGGCTCAACTGGTTTTAGAATTCAGAGTTGTACTTATTCTAGACAGGTTGCCAACCAAATTGAACCCAATTTGCCATGCTATTTAACATACTGGGATTGAGGGTGAGAAGAAATTAATTTATACCCTTTCTCAAGGGTATTTGTTCAAAAGTGAACACAATGACCTTAGACAGAATTTGAACTCAGTATGCTGATCCCATTTTTTGTGACAATAGCTGCTATATTATACACACATCCTGAAAAGACTTATGATCGCCAATTTCTTTTTTTAATGTTTTTTTTTCTTTGAAACAGGTTAATATTTCATCATCCATTTCAACATGAATTTTGATCATTCTTTGCTTTCAAGGATTTTTATGAATAATACAATGATTTTCTTGTTTTGCATGCAATTATCTTTGTTTTTGAAACCCTTATCCTCTAATTAACATTTTTTTTATAATTATAATTTCTTTTGAAGTCCTCACATATTCTGACATTGAGCTTTGGTGCATAATTTACCAGTTTGCCCTATCTAGAAGACATGTGAGCACACAGTGAAAGGAATGTGCTGTTTTTGAATTGTTTATTATTGGTTTCTTTATTAATATATAGCATTTTCAAAGCTATAGATACTTATTGAACCATTTTTTTCTCCCACAGAAGCTTTGGTTTGCACTATAGGTACCAAATGAGTTGCTACCAGAGATCTCCAGGTGATATAAGTAAAAACAAAAAAATCAGGCCGATATCCCTTTGTTCTATTAGGGAAACCACACTCATCTTTAGAACTTTAGAAGTTGCTTCCAGGATGGAAAGGAATACTGAATAAGATATAGACTTTTGTGAATAACTGAATGCATTCCTTAAAAGAGTAAAAAAAGTACCTTACTAGGCCAAGAAGTCTAAAATGTACTGGATCAAATGGTGGTTTCACCTTCAAAGGAAGATGCAGGTCTGAATCCTGCAAGAGAGCACATTCTTTTCTTTTAACTTTTCTTGAGTATGCAAGATAGTAGACATAATAGACACACACACACACACACACACACACACATCTTTGAGCAGTGCCTCTCAGCTGATTTCTCCTCTATCAGAGCTGTCACAGAACCTGTACCAATCCTGATGAGTGCTCATACCTTCAAAGAGGCTCCTTACCTTAAGTGCCTACTGGAGCTAAGCTTACTCACAACCTCAAATAGGAATATGTATATTCATGCCATCACAAAAGATGCTGGAAGAATGGTCAGTTTATTGTATCACTCTAGAAAATATTTAATTCAGGCTGCCATTCTATAAGAGTCAGATCAGACAAAGGCATATTGCTGCCTTATATGTGCTGATCAGTCCTCACTGTCTAACCTCGACAGTTCAAAGGTGCTTATGTGGCCTTATGGGTGATGAATGATTCTACACACTTTCCTTCTGCTATGTACAATGGAAGTGTGCAAGAACATTATAATTTAGTGTGAATGCATGATAGTTCAAGGTTAATCGGTACCAAGTATATTCACTCTGTAATTTAACTCTGTAACCTTGGGAACAGTACCAATACGTGTGTGTGTGTGTGTGTGTTTGTGTGTGTGTGTAAAATTTCAGATATAACTAAAAAAATCTGTAAAATAACAATATGAGTAAAGATAATTTTTCCTTTTGTCTTTATATATATATATGGTGCGATGGATAAATTGTGTAAATTACACAAAAATGAAATTAACACTGAACTCTCATTTTAACAGATATATTAAAAAAATTACACAAAAATATCTTGAAATAATAAAGAATAAATTTATTCAATAATATTGCCAATGACTTCAACCACAGACTCTAGATGACTTCAGAATCTCCTGCAACTCTTCTGGATAGTATCCTTCTTTAAGTTGGTGAATGTTGCCATAATTCTTGCTTTCAGTTCATCTTTGGTGTTACAAATTTTATTGGTCTCTTGCTCAGTAGTGCTCCCACATATAATAATCAAGGGGGTTGCAGTCTGGGGAATTTGGTGGTCAGCTGTAAGGTGTGGTTGCAGATATTCTGACGTCCATGACTGGGTACTCTTGCTTTTGTACCATGGTGCAGAGTCCTTAACCTAGAGCAGCACTAACTCCTTAGGGCACTTGTAGCACTCTGTGTTGAGTCTGATGCCCTCACAAACAAATTCAATCCAGTGTCTTGACTCAAAGAGTTGTGGGTTCAATACCTGGCTACAGCAGAGATGTACAAAAACATAGTGATTTGAATTAAAGGGAGATACTGAGACATCCAGAAGTGGCATCCAATCACCTGAAGACGTGTACAACGGCCGAAACATCATTAATATAGCAATAAAGATGAGAACAACAATGTAAATAGTGTAAATAACATATCCTTTTGTAATAAACACATACATGTGCACACACACACACACACACATATATATATATATATATATATATATATAATTTTATATATCAACAAACAGTATTTAGAAAATTATGACAAACTGGAAAATTTCTTTTCACACATTTCATCCATTAGACCTGTTCAATGAAATGAAATCCTAACGTCACAAGATATATGTTGATATATAAAATTATACAAAATTATATATGTGTGTGTATGTGTTTATTATAAAAGGTTATGTTGTTATTTACACTATTTACATTGTTGTCCTCATCATATGTATGTATTGACTTCTTCACTATTCATGCAATTTATGTCATAAAATATCTTCACTGTACAAAGAGTTACATTGGCAAAAATCTAGTAATCTAAACGACTGCATCTAGAAATATGAAAGACTTGCATTGGGACAGCTCTTTAAACTCACTCATAATGCACAGAATCAAAACAGGCTATAACTTCAATTTTATAAATGCCAATCTAATTAAAATAGACATAATTCCTTATGCAGGAAATACTTTGAAGGTGTTCTGATAAATATTTACCATCTATAAACACATTTCAAACACACATTATTATATCCCCAACTTTTATAAATTCCATACTTAAAGGATCTAGGATATGTATGCCTGCTACCATAACCAGTGTAACTTAAATTCTTTCAACCTCACATAAAATGTTTCCAAATCAATGTGGACAACCACCAAACATAGATAAAAATGCCTATTAGATACACACATACACACATAAATATACATTATCACCTGAATCCTACATTGAAAAATTAGAATTATGAAACATTTACATACAAACACTGCTTGACAAGACAGATGCATGTGAGGTCTGCTTAATGAATGTAAACAAACAACACAAAAACTAAAAATAGTAACATTTTCTTTTTCTCCTCCATATTTCATTCTCCGATGAAGCTTTAATAAAAGTGAAATAGTATGTTAGATTTATAAACATTTCCTAATTGTTTCTTTATCTATCTATCTATCTATCTATCTAAGGATATATGCTGGGCTGAAAAGTTCATAGCCTGACTATGAAGGAATGACGTTAGAGCTGTGAAATCTTGCACGCATTAATTACAACTTGTGTTAAGAACTTCATTGTTACTTTCCAGGTGAACTGACATCTGACTGTTCAAGGATAATCAACCCATTCAAAGCTACTCTCATATATATTATAAAGGATACATATATATCATGAAGGAAATATACAGGGTATGGCTGAATGTATCCCAGAAATACCTCTCACATAATGGTAAGACATTAGCTAGATGAAGACAATATGGACATTATGCGAGAGGTATTTCTTTCACACCCTGTATATTGCAAAGTATGTATTATGAAGGATATATATATAAATGATATTTTAAAGTTGTTGTTAATCATTAATTGACAAAAAGAACCACATTTCTTATTTATTGATATCTTTTCTATATATTTTCCAGAATTACTTTTGTCTTTACCAATAAAGTTACTATATAATTAATATCTTTTTTAAATCCTGATAATGGCACAAACTAAATTTGGAATGATTTAGTCAAACCATCATTTCTCTTTGATGTTTTCAAAACCCTCTCATGATCCAATTTATAATTTGTACTAATTTATTTTGGTCATGTATATTGAAACAGACAGATTGCTATGGAATAATTGTGTTTTTTCAGTTCTTTTCTTGTAATCTTTTTTTTTTTTGTTTTATGGAAGCTGAAAGTGAACACGTGTTGACTAAGGTTGCTGCTCTAGGCATTATTTGTTGATTAACCCCCTTTGGTACTCCTTGTGTTTCTGGCTGTCAACTGCAGCTGGTCTGTTGCATATCCTACCCCCTCTTCATCACTTCCCACCTTATCTTTATCATACCGCTCATCCATAGATTCAATATATAATTGTTCTCAGAAACCTTCTTGATTTTCTTCACCGATTCTTCAGTGAGAATCTAAATATTTGATATTGTCTAAAGCCTGCTTTTACTTGACTGATGACATTTAAATGTACACAGTTTTAGCAAATGCATTTTTTAGACTTCTTGAACAAATCCAGGCTCACCTACTTCTATGGGTCATGTCTCTTCAGAACATGAGCAGTTATGGCTCTCCACAATTTCCTGTATTTCAGAACACTTAACAATGTTTATCTTTTTACTATCTCTTCTAAACCTTGTTTTGCCAACCATTTACTCATGCTTGTTAGGTAGGTTATTCACAGATTTCCTCTGCCCCTCTTGTCTTCAATATGCCTGGTGAGGGTCAAAGTCTCCAAGCTTTTTTTTCCTCATTATGTGCCCTATAAATTTCAACTATCTCTTTATTATTCTAAGTATTTATCCTTTGTTTTTCCCTGTTAAGTTCATGGTATACTTTCGGAGGCACTTTTGTGCCATCAATGCAATATATAAGAATGACTGCATAATTGGTCGTCTCATGTTTTGTGGTTTTTATTGTAATAGTCTTGAATCCCTTAATACTTACACTTTTGTTTGATGGAACATCAAATGTTAGTGGAACTTCATCCATATTTCCTATCTGGTCTAATTCAAAAGGAGTTCTTTTTTGAGCATTGTATAACAAATTTTTGAAACTTTACTTTTTCACCCTCACAGTCAGCTGACATTCTCTGTGCAGTTGATGTTTTTGTATGCATTGACAAACCTTGCCATTTCATAAAATGATAATACCATCCTTCTGTTCCTATAAAGTTCTGAACCCCTTTTTCATTCACTAATCTTCTAGACTTGTTCCTTATCATTTTCATAGTAATGATTCTGCCTGTACTCCTCTCATCTACAACCCAATTAATTTTCTCTTCAATTTCAGGCCATTGTGGAGCTGGGTGGCAAAGGTTACAGTTTCCTTTCTTCATTGCTAATAGGTTATTTTCCTGCAACCACCAATAACATATTTTTACTGTAGGCAGAGGGCCAAAATATTTCCATGCTATTTAGCATAGTTTATTATGTGAAACTTGTATGTAACAGTTGCTGTTGTCATATCTGAAGGAGTGAAATTCAGTCAAAAATTTTCCTTTATATGATCTGTACAACCTGTATTAGTGGAATAACTAGGATATAAAAATTCTGATTGTATTTATACCAATGCAACTGGAATTATCACAAAAAAAATATTAATGAAACAAATTTATTTTACAAATATATAATTTGAATTTATTGCATATAATTTTAGTGAAACAAAGTACTAATATTAAAAGTAATGAAATTAACATAATTTGATATTATCAATGATAACACGTTTAATCTGCATAATAGCCTTTTAAATATTGAGAATAGGTATATGAAAGTTACTTTAAAGTCTAAGCTAATAGGAGTTGCCAGGTAGCTAATTTCAGATGACTATTGCAAATTTTAAATTTATATATGCTATATAAGGCACAGCGGAATTTTAAAAGATATTTTTAGTAAAACGAGTGTGCCATATATGCTGTCAAATACAGTAATTATTATATAGCAGGCAACGTCTTTGAAAATTCTGTGGGTGACAATCTAGTTTTATGAACAGATAATGAAAAATTATAATATTTCAAAAAGCAGAAAGTATAGTTTTTACATTTTTGGCTTAAATATTTGTTTTTGTTAGTGCATTGATATACATGAATTTTTATTTAGATTTAAATCAAATTAATCAAAATCATTTTAAAATTGTATGTTATACTTTTTTGTAAGTTTAAATTCTTTTGTGAATTACATTATACATTTTTACTAAATTATTTACTACTGAATAAATCATCCATCTTTCACTGTAGTTAATTATTACAATTAATAAATCATCAGTCTCTGGATTGTAATTAATTATCACAATTAATTAATAAAATAATTGTTCAACTCTTGGAAATCTTTTTTTTTTTCACCTTTGCTAAAATCACTTTTGTAATGTAAAAAGTAAAATAAAATCTTTACTCAACAAAATTTCAAATTCTCTTAACATTTTGATTAATACAATTTTATTAATATAATTCTTGATTTAGTATAGTTTGTCTTGAAGGACAGTTTTAATTAATTTATACTCAAATCTTTATTTAATAATTTTATGAAATGATGAGAATATTCATAACAAATATGTGCAAAAGTTATGAATTTATACATGTTTCTGACTATTGACAATACTTTTCTTTCTGATTTTCAGTTCACTTCTGTAATTAAATTATTTGCAGTTCATTTATATATATATAAAAAATGAACTTCACACACATGCACATATATATATATATATATATATATATATACACAGAAAGATAGAGAGAAACATTCATTTATCTTGCAAGATAAAAGTAGACAAAATTCAGTTCTTTTATAGTGAAACTGGTGTGACCTCTCCTGGGCACAGGTATATGGAGGCTGTGCACTGCCCATACTACATGCCATGCCCCTCTTAGCTGTACCTACAAAATTCAAAGGAATACAAGGCATTACATTTGGGGACAGCTTCACACACACACACACACACACACACACACACACACACACACACACACACACACACACACACACAAAAGCTCTTGTAAAGGTATTTAAAACATTTATATATGTAAGAAATATATATATTTTCTATTGATAAATCAAAGCGGATATAGTCTATAAAACATACACACATACACACAAGGTGCAATGGGTTAAATTGTCATTTATATTTTTAATTTTATGCATCATGTTGTTTGTTTTTGTTTTTGTCGACTGCACAGTATAGTAGGGTCACTTTGGCACTGTCTGTGAGAAAATTGTGCCATGACACAATTCAATCTGTCAGAAATCTGGAAACAGCATGCTGTACTGCTTGGCATTTGTGCTGGAAGTTACAATATGAACATTTCAGAGAGTTTTGGTGCAGAGGATTTAGGAAAGAGTTGTATGAGTCTTATGGGGATTATAAAGGTATGGCAGCTCAGAAAACTCACTCTGATCATTCTGATAAGAAAAGAACTCTTAAATTTTTTGGTGAGGGCCTCAGACTCAAAACAGAGCTGTATCAAGTGCCTTGATGAGGTAGTGCTGCCCTGGGTCAAAAGATTGGCTGCTGGAAGACCGTATGTCTGGCAACAGGACTCTTCACCATGCCATACAAGCAGGAGAACCCAGTCATGGCTGTTAGACAATTTCTGTGACCACATCACCCCTTACATCTGGCTACCTAACTCCCCAGACTGCAACCTCCTTGATTATTATGTGTGGGGCACAGTTATGTAATGTTAAATGTTTGATCACTGAATGCTAAATGTTTCCGACAAGGAAACAGCTAATTTTCACCTTTACCATCATTACTATATAATTTTTATTTTTGTTCTTCCTAAACAGATACACAGTAATCATATTGCCTTGTGAGCTTCAAGTATATATCTGTAAAAGGAAGTAAAAAAAAAAACAATGCATTCAAGATATTCCAAGCAGGTACAAAGTGGAAATCAACAAAAATATGGTACAAGTAAAACCAAAGTTTATGGGCGGCAACCAGGTAACAGACTTTACACTTTTCTGACAAGAAACAGTCCTTGGAACATCATTTATTTACTGAATGTGTTCATAAATGCTGCATGTACTCAAGTATAATATGACTTTTTATGCAAAAAATAGGTAATTTTTATTTTATTTTCTTTTGAAGAGGTTAAAAATCATGCATTTTTGGTGATCAGTTGCACTATACAAAAGTAATTTTTTTCTCGTAGGGAATTAAAATTCATGCAAAAATCTTCAAAAGCTGCACTATACATGAAGTTTTCTTATACACCAGTATATACAGTAATCTCTTTGGATTAATCTGGAAAGAAAATAAGTAACTTTGTAGCATACCATAGTAAAATTAGGTGCTAAAGGAAAGGCAAGGTATAATCATATTTTTTACCTTATCTATCATATTTGACTAAATTCTTTTACTGACACTTTAATCAAATATTTTTGTAATTGTTCTTATCTGTTATGTTTAACTTTATTTTAAATTATGAAAAAAAAACAGCAGTTTGAGTAACTGATGTTTCAAGAATTTGAAGGTGTATTTATTTTCATGGTATATTTCATTTCACAAAATGTAAAAAAATATCTATTCTTTAATATGACACAATATGATTTTATATATTTATTGGTGATACAATTTTATCTCCCTTTTTAGAAATGAGATATTCCATTGTTAAGAGGAAGCATTACCCAATACCCATATTAACTTACTAATAAATAGGAAAGACCAGACTGCTAATAGATAATATTTTTATTTCTTTTCTTTAATGATAATTTTCTTTAGATTTTTTAAAACTTTTTATAATTTCTAGAAAGCAGAATTCTTTCTTACATGTGACATGAGTTAAACTCTTATATTATTCATGCAGAAAATAAACAATACATTTGCAAATTTACTTTAATGTATTTATCATTTTTGATGGCATGATTATACTAGTAATATACATTATTCCCATATTTCTTTTTTGTGTTCTGCCCTAACACATAATTTTCAATGTGGTCAAAACCATTTAACTATTTGAAATCTGAAGTATAGTCAGTGATGGGATTCAGGGATTTTCATAACAGTTCATGTGAACCATTTACAGGGCACCAGAGCCACTCTAGGTAGAGGGTTACATAGTAACAGGCAGAGTTTATACGGATATGTGGAAGAGATAATGGTTAACTGTAAACTTGAGCAGCTTAATATTGTAGTGATCAGGGAAGCATTCTCTTGGGAGTCAGTTTCACAAAGCAGTGGTTTTTGGGAAGAGTGCTTGATTGAAATTTATATATTGCCAATGGATTACAAAGGGGATTAAGGTGGTTTGCTACAATGTCTGTAAAATGTCTAAAATGCCTGGTCTTAGCAATGAAGATTAGAACAGAATGTAGTTTGTCTGAACACTTTCCATGGAAATAGCAATAAAGCAGTAGGAGATTTGCAACATTTTGTCTATGAGAAAGTAGTTGTAGGGTGGAAATAATTTGTCTCCTACAAGGATGTTGAGATGCTTCTGAATTTACCAAAATTATGCAAGTTCAAAGAAGCCATTTTAAAATTCTCTGGTCCTTTATGTTCACTGATAAAGAATTTAAAGATGTAATAAAAGAGACGCTTCATTCCTAAATTCATAGACAATTCTTTAAAAAAAAAATTGATTGTAGTGTACAAACTAGTTTCACAAGCCATTGTTATTATAAACTGATAATCTACGTTTGTGATCTTGTGTAAGTCTCTGCTAATTTTTCTTTTTACAGTTTACATCCTTATCAGCAGCTACAAATTCTGGAAGAGACTGTCTGTTATTGCAATATTAGCACTGATCCCCACTAGAAATTTAGCAAACAAATATTTCTTTGTGTAATTTTTGCTTTCAACTTAAAAACCAATTAATATTTCACCTTTAAATATGGATGGGAACAATTCAACAAGTAAAGCAATCTTTATTTTGGGAATTCGTGTTATATATATTGAACGGTTTTCCTATGAGAATTTCACAACTTAAACCTTTCTTCCTATATTAAATAAGTTTTAGTTCTTTGGAATTTTTGCATATTCTTTTATCTGATTTTGGTAATCAAAAAGTCATTTGGCCTCATCTCAGATATTTGTTTTACTATTTAGCAATTAAATGATTTTCCTTTACATCAGTCTTGGTCTCTTCATGTCTATCTTTTCATAGGTAAATAAACTCTCTACATTCTTACTATATTTTCTTTTGCATAAGAAATTTTGAACAAAAATTAAAGGCAAAAAAGGAATGTCATATTATACACAATTACACATTTTCAGAAATTTCTACTCAGCTTAAAAAAAACTCATTTGAAACCACAAAGTTGGCAGGTGTTGATAACAATATTTTTCAATAGGTATTTGATATGTCAAAAATATTTGTATTTTTTTCTTCATTCTTAATGAAAGATAATATTTTTTCCATTTTCTTAGTTTATTAATATACAGAAATTTAATAATAGTAATATCAAACAGAAAGGTATGATAGATTAATTAACACGTTAAAATATATTAACAGGCATGTCCTTTCACCCCACCAAAATCTGAAAATGTTTTGAAATGGAAATTAGAATAAACATGCAATGGTTAAACATCACATTAATTTCTATTCTTTAATATTGTGTAAAATTAAATATATTATTGAAATTTTTTTTTTTTTTTTTTAAGCATTTCACCCCAAGCAAGGCGGGAAGCCACTAGGATGCAAGGGGTTACAGAAAATTTAGAGTAAGATCAGATAGGAGTGATAGAAGAAAGGATGAGGAGAAGGGTAGTGGATAGATCAAGGCAACTGGAGATGTCGATTGACATTACATTTGAATAGCTGGAGATTATAGCTCTCAGGGAAACTGGAATAGGGAAGGGAGTTCAACAGGTGAGAGGTGTGAGACATGAAGCTATTGGAGTTGAAGAGACGGCTACATTTACGAGATTTGACAGTGAAGGGGTGAGAGTGGGATGCCAGCCTCGTAGGGTGCTTGAACTCATGAAGTCTGGGAACCAACGAATGCAGCTCCTTGGAGCAATTGCCACAAAAGTATTTGTAAAAACAGACAGAGAGAGGCGATGGCACGTCTGTGAGAAAGTGACTGTAGATGAGATGCCGGAGCAGGGCCAATTATATTGCATATCCGCCTCTGGAGCCTATCAAGAACCCTGAGGCAAACAGAAGGGGCTCCAGACCATATATGGCAGTAATACTCCATGCAAGGGTGAATTGTTGATTTGTAGATCTGGAGGATCGATTCTGGGGAGAAAAATTTCCTGGCGCGGCACAGGGAGCCAACTTTCCTTGCGGTGGAAGAAGCAATTGACTCAATGTATTTGTTCCATCTCAGGTCAGCCGTCAACATGAGACCGAGCAGCCGCAGAGAGTTGCTCTCGAGAAGTTGACTATCAGACATTCTAATGGAGGGCAGGGAAGGATCTCTGTGGTAATTAATAGAGAGCAGTTTTGTTTTTGAAACATTAAAGTTGACCAACCAATTCCTGCCCCAGTTCACAACCGATTGGAGGTCCTTTTTGAGACGCACGGCCAGGTTAGTTTTGTCAGTGATACTAGTTTTGTTTTTGAGGCAGGAATAAATTGTGGTGTCATCCACATAGATGCCATCTTAGGAATTTATGGCATCAGGAAGGTCATTTATGTAGATAAGGAATAGAGTGAGGCCTAGGATGGAGCCTTGATGAACACCTGTGTTCGTGGGATAGGAACTGGAGGAGAATCAGATGAGAACGACCTTCATTTCACGGTTTGACAGGAATGATTGTATTAGGTCAAACAATTGACCCATAATGCCATAACCCTGGAGCTTGCAAAGAAGGCTGGCATGCTAAACCCTATCAAATGCTTTGGAGATGTCTAGGGCCATGGCACGAGCTTCCCCGTTATTTTGAAAAGCTCGGTAGACAGTTTCAGTGATGGCTGTAAGCACATCAGCTGTAGATCGGGCAAAGTGGAAGCCATATTGCTTGTCTGAGAGCAGATCATGGGATGTGAGGTGGTTAACCACCTCGGTATTGATTAGGGCTCTTCGAAGACTTTGCCGAAGAGGGGTAGGAGACTGATAGGACGGTAGTTAGAAGGGTCAGAGGGGTCGCCAGAGTTCTTGAAGACAGGATCAATTGAAGAGGACTTCCAGCAGTCAAGAAAACAAGATTCCTTGATGCAGTAATTGTATAGTTTAGAAAGGGCGGGTGCCAGTTCAGGCGCGCATTTCTTCAAAACAATGGCTGGTATCCCATCTCCACCACTAGCCTTGTTGGGGTCTAACTTGGAGATAACACCCAATACCAAAGACGAGGTTATGTGTAACCCACTCAATAGGGCTTCAGTTCTAAGAGGAAAGTCGGGTATGGGTACACCGGAAGAGTCGAGCATTGAGTTGAATGAAAATTTCCGAGCAAAGCATTCAGCCTTGTCGGCAGAGGAGGTCAGGACTTCGAACTGGTTGAACAATGGAGGTATAGAGGGTTTGCAATTGTTGAATACGCTCTTGCAGAGACGCCAATAATCTTTGGAGCCAAATTTGCGAGATGCAATACACTCCTTCATCTGAGCAGCAAATAGTGACTTTGCATCATTGAGGACACACTTACACTTGTTATGGGCGGAGGCAAAGAGACGTCTATTGCAGTCAGACATGTCGCTACGGAATATGTGAAAGAAGTGGTTCCTATGGGCGATGGCAGCTGAGCAAGCAATGGAGAACCAGGGGGAGGAGTGTGACTTGACCCTATATTTCCTTGAGGGGATGAAAGCGTCGATTCCAGCTTTAACCCAGGATGATTTCTCAGAAGCACATTCTTGGACGGGGAGTGTAAAGACACGATCCCAGGGGACATCGTGGAGGAAATCACGGAACGCGTCCCAGTCAGCTCGTTGATAGTAGAACAAAGTTCTAGTGGTAGGAGGTTCTTTGTAGGGGGTGGAGTTGAAGAAGATGTTAACAGATACTACTGCATGATCAGAGTTACCAAGAGGGCAGAGTTGCGTGGCACTACAGGACTCGGGGATGGAGGTAAAACACAGAGCGAGAAGAGAGGCTTTGCCTTCCCAGTTGAAGGCAAAACGAGTGGGGAAGTTAACTATCTGCGTGAGGGATTGAGAGACTGAAAAATTGTGTGTTTGAATGCCTGCGTGTTCAGTAGTAGCATTCTTAAGCCACATGGTATGATGGGCGTTAAAGTTGCCAAACACAAATATGTGAGCGAATGGGTGGAGGGAGAGAGCCTTGTCTATGCTGTCAGAAATGCTATCGAGTATCCCACAGTCTTGAGAGGATGGAGAGAGGTAAAGGAAGAAGAGATAGCTTACCGCATTGAAAAGAGATAGCCGGAGACACATGTATGACTGGTCTGGCGATTCAAGAGACAACTCTCTGGCCAGAGGGAGATGGTCCTTGACGTAGACACCAAGGCCGTGCATGTGGGTTAGAGAGTCTTTTCTGAGGAGAGGAAGGTAGCCTGTGATCAAGAGATCAGAGGAGGGGATAGACGAGACAAGGTTGGTCTCACAGAGAGCCAGTATATCCGGGCAGTTTGAAGTGAGGAAAGATTCCATACTGCAGAAGTTTGTTCTAATGCCACGGATGTTGGAGAACGAAATGTTGAGGGGTTTAGGTGATTTTTGAGTGGCTGGTTTAGGATTACTTTTTCGGTCTTTGTAAGTCATGTAGAATTTTGGTTGGAAGATGAGAAGGCCCGAAGTAAAAGAAGCAGACAGTTTCGACCGTGATGTGGGCAGAGAGGAGTTGGCAAAACCTGCATCATAATGTGGCCTCAGGGTTGCCCACCAGAGGTGACTGCAGGGACACCTTTCCATGTGCGACATGGCACTACAAACACCCCGGTATTATACAACTGTTGATCAGAGCGGCCGCTCAAGACGCTACGTAAGAGTTAGGGCTCCTAACTACCAGTTGGAAACAGCAACCAGAGAACTGTCAACCGTGTACCCTCAGAATGAAGAGGTGATGCCACAGACTGCACACATCACGGGAGAAACAGAGCTACACTAATACAGAGGTCAGAGAGAGAGAGTACCGGGAACCCCTTCCTAAACAAGAAACAAGGCGTAAGCCTCTACTCATGTCCAAGAGAAGGGGGAGGAGTGTTGACTGGGTGGTAGGAAAGCCTACCCTACTCCTATTACATATAACACATACAACAACAGCAAAAACAGAGGGAATGATGAGAGGAGGAGGTAATTTGCAAAGAGTCCTGGCTGATACTTGGATTTTATCCTTTCGCAACATTAAGTTTTAACTTAGTATAAGTCCCATTGTCTATTCTAAAAAGAAATTGAAGAAAATAAGTTTATCCGGAGTTATTGCTAGGCTTGGTGACAGTTGAAACTGCTTTCTTTCTCCTTGATATAGCGGCGTTCCTCTTGCGTCATCAAACCGGTCCATCCATTCCACTTGGAGACCAATTCTCCTCGCAATTTCGCAAACACAATGTTTGATATTGAAATTTCAATGGATAATATGGTACAATTTTTAAAAAAAAAATTTACAGAGGGATGGCTGTACTACAAGATCATATTATACTCAAGGATGTAATTTATTGTCTATTTTTGGCTTCAGAAACTTGAGGTTGTATTATACCCATCATATTATACACAAGAAAATACAGTAGATATCTATATTTCTTTCTATCAATCTAATTAGTTCACAAATGTGTGTGTGTGTGTGTGTGTGTGTGTGTGTGTGTGTGTGTGCATGCATGCATGCATATATTTTTAAGGAAATTAGGAACTGATGAGACACTTCTATGTGCAGTCTCCTTTCAGGATGTTGGTGATACTGGCTCTCCCCAATTTTTTGTCCTTACTAACACTTAATAACTTATGTCTTTTTACTATCTCTCTTAAACCTTTTTCTGTCAACCATAAACTTAAGCTCACCAGGTATGTTATGCATTGCTTTCTTCTGTGTCTCTAAATTTGATACTTTTGAAAATCTGTTCTGTGAGTATCAAATTTTCCTCGCATGTTTAGTCCATGGTACTCTCAGCATCTTTCTGTAGAACCACATTTTTGTTGCTTCATATCTCTTCTTCGTCTGTGAGGAGATTGTCCAACATTTACTGGAGGACTGATATTACATAACAGTTCAGTATTTTTTCTTTGTTTTCAATAATTGATGTAATGGAATAATCTGTCACCCTTATGAGTAACTACACTATAGGTAGTAACTACCTATAAGTATCTGTAAGTCAACGAACTACAGAGACTAGCTGGGATCTGTTGAGTACGACTCAGACTTACACGAGAACTATCGACCTTCCAATAGTAGCACTCACTACTGGATTGACTTGCGACGACTTTGTGCATAACTGTTACCTTCATTCTTATTGTACTGGTTATTTTATTTTACAATAAACCTTTACTTATTTTTTTCTACCTTGTTTTTCAAGTATATATTCCTATTAGCACAGAATATAACAATAATATTTTTCTGTTTCTTAATACTTTGCTCAGTTGTTGGAAGGCAATTTTTGTTATCTAAATGTGCCTTTGGATTTTAGAGCAAAAATGAAAGTAAGTAGAAATGCAAGAAATGAGTGTCTATGTCTTGAAGAGATATGACATATATGAGAAGAGATCTTAGTACCACCAGGATTGAACTTACTTTACTTTCAATAATCTGCAAGACTATTTTACTGATCATACTTCTATGGAGATATTATCCTATGCAAATATTTATTAAGTTTAGTCAAGTTAAGTATAAAGCCAATGTTATGGAATATCCAAGGAAAACTGAATTCACTTTAGATGGCTTTTAGCACTAGTTTGCTAATAGCAGATATATTTTTATATTCTGCATAAATCATATTTTGAATATATTTTCCACTATTATTGTGTTTATAATGGTAAACCATACACACAAACACAAACACACACACACACATATATATATATATATATATATATATATATATATATACTATATGGATAATTGTATCTGCCTAAATTATGTCATTTATGCATGAAAATTCAAAGAATACTCTTCATTCCTTATATATATCTCTCTCTCTCTTCCTTTCCTCCCCTAAATAGCCACTGCATTGGTATTTGACCTGGGATCAGGAATCTCTAAAGAGTCTATTTTAAATGTGTGTGACACTCTGGAAAATTTATTTTCTCTGGCTTGTACATTAGGAGGTCCATGCAGAATCCCATTTGTTAGTGTTATGGTGCTAACAACATTTCATGAGGTGAGTAAAAGAAAGTTCATATTTATTTAATATAAAAATTCATAATTTTTAGTATTTTTTTAATATTAATTTCTATTTTCTTTTCTTGTCCCCTAAAATTATGAAATGCATTTACTCCTTGTTATTTTTATTCATTGTCATTTTTATTCATACATTTTTTTTATTTTTTTTTTTATTTTTACTGAAATTATTTCAAATATTTTCTGATTTATGAAAAATATCTTTTTCTTTATTTCTATCATTTTCTTTCTATCTCTCTTTTTAATATGAACTTTTGGAGTTGATTTAACAAAATTTACAAAAATAATTTGTCTGATAAATATAACATGACTTTTTTTTTCTGTTGGAACAAGTTAATTCTGTTTTTGTCTTTCTTTTACCTTTATCTTTTTTCCTTTCTGTCTCTCTGATCATTCTTATATCTTTTTTCTCCCTCTCTGACTTCCTCTCTCTGCTTTTCTCTCTCTCTGACTTCCTCTCTTTGCTTTTTCCTTCTCTGATTTTCTCTCTTTGCTTTCCTACCTCTCTGACTTCCTCTCTTTGCTTTCCTCCCTCTCTGACTTCCTCTCTTTGCTTTTCTCCCTCTCTGACTTCCTCTCTTTGCTTTTCTCCCTCTCTGTCTTCCTCTCTTTGCTTTTCTCCCTCTCTGTCTTCCTCTTTTTGCATCCCCTCTCTGACTTCCTCTCTTTGCTTTTCTCCCTCTCTGACTTCCTCTCTTTGCTTTTCTCCCTCTCTGACTTCCTCTCTTTGCTTTTCTCCCTCTCTGACTTTCACTTTTTCTATTACATTTTCACTTTTTTCCCCCATTTCTTTCTTGCTTTCTATATCTCTTTCTCTTATACTCCACCTGGTTTTCTTCTCTGCCCCTCTCTCACTCATTCCTGCTTTTTTGCTTTTCAGTAACTTCTCTTGTTTCCTTTATCTTTTCTTGCTTCTTTCTTACTTTTACTTTTTAATTTAACATTGCTAAAAAAAATGAATATAATAATAAAATTAAACTGAAGAAAACATTCTCCTATATTTTATGTGAAAGTTTTTAAAATCAAATTATTACAAAAATGTACACAAATTGATATATTTTATTTTCTTCATATTTATGTACTTATTTATTTTTTGATGGAATTTCTAAACACCTTTCCATTATCCCAATTTATTTTTTACATTCACTTCACTCATATGCTTGCAAAATTGCTTTAAAACACTTAAGTTCTTCCAGCTTTGCTTACTTGCTTGGTAGACAGGCAAGAATGAGGGAGTTTTAGGAGTTAGCTGTAAAGGTTAGATTATTGATAAAGTATCTTATCAAATACTTTATATATTTGTTACTCTTTGCAATCTTTGCTATTTCAAGAGGGTGTCCTAAATGTACTGGACTAACAATTTATTTGAAATAATGCACAATGTTAAACAAAGTTTGACATTTCTTAGACCCTGGTTATAAGAGTTTTATACTATTTTTTAAACTTTGACAGGCACCTGGCCATAAGTTTGGGAAGAATTTTATTTTTGTAAAGTTTTGGAGAAAAGTGAAAATAACCAAGGGGAGGGAAAACAAATTTAATTTCTGATTATATCTCTTTCATTTTTGTTTGTTTAGAAATTATATCTATTTGCTTCAATAAAAAAAATTAAAAGCTAAGCAAAGTATTAAGAAATAGATAAATTTTATTTGAAACAAAGATGTTTGAACTGTTATGTAATATCAGTTCTCCTATATGGCAGTGAATGCTCCTCATAGATGAAGAGACTTAAAGCAACAGAAGGATGCTGAGAATACAATAGATTGAACTTGTAAGCAATAAAAGACTTCTAGAGAGAATGATAACAAAAAATACATTTATATTTAACATCAAGAAGAGATAGTTTAAACTTATGAAGCACACAATGAGGACAGAAGGCTTGAAAAATTTGGTATTCACAGGACTGATAGAAGGCAAGACAGAGTAAAATAATGCATAAACTAACTAGTGAGTTTGAGTACATGAACAGCTGAACTAGGTTTATGAAAAATAAGAAAAAGATTTATTAAGAGCTGTAAAGAACAAGAAATTGTGGAGAACCATGATCACCTATGTCCTGAGGGGAAACAGCAGATAACAGATGAAAAATATAAATGCTTCTGTAGCAACCGTTTGCTTTTATAAATATAAATATCTATGTACAAAAATGATGTTGATTGTGGATGTGTAAAAATAGAATTAGTTCAGAGTTATATTGACAAGGATGAACAGAATTTGATGATGAAGTATACTAGAACATAATGAATAGGCAGGTTGGCAGATATGAATAAACTCAGATATCAAAAGATTCGGATAGATAGCTATAAATACTTAGATAGTTGTTATGGTGTAGAACCATAGAAAGATAACATGGACTCGGATATAAGGTTAAAATTCTCAGAAACGTAGTACAAAGGTAAATGTGGACTGGAGAGTACTTTCTCTCACTAGTGTCCTGACACACTCATTCACTCACTCGGTGTCTACTACTCGGTGACCCTCACTTGGTGACTCCCTTTACTCAGAGTTGGTAGCCATATTATATAGGTGTGGAAGAGTCCATTTGTAGGTAGGTCCCCACAATAATAATGTTGACAGATTCAGATAGATAGATGGGTGGGTAGATATCAACAGACTCAAACAGAGAGATGGGTGGGTAGATATTGATACACTTGGATAGATGATGTTGAGTGTAACTTTATTTCAAGCAATGTTATTGCTTGATCCATCTTCAAATATAGATGGTAAAGATATGGCCTTTTAGTTCTACTAGTCTTTCATTCTATTGTGCATTAAGTTAACATTTGGTGGCAAATTTTGCAGTAGATAAATAGGTGGGTATCAACATACATACAACGGATACAGAGAGATAGGTGTAAACAGACAAATTAGAAGTGAGATAAACTAGTCATTTTTTTGTGATTTCCTCTTGTATATTGACTTTAAAAATTAGAAATTATGCTAAAATATTTATATTAATTCTTAACCTTTTATCACACTGTATCTTTCTAGTTATTTTTCTACATTTATTTCAGTCTTTTTTCTTTTGCAGCTAAATGTCTGTCTAAACTAATTTGATATATTTTTTTCTAACCTTAATAAATAGAATTTACTTCATTTTTTCACTGTCATATTTTAGGATACAGCATATTCTTAAATGGCAATTATTTAGATATCAAGCTCTGAGTGGCTGAGCCTTATCAGATTATATCATCATTGGTTCACATCATACTTTTGGTCGTTCAGATTCTATGTAAATATAATATGAGGGTGTGCTGAAGAAGTTTTCAGTTTTTCTAAAAAGCCCTCCCTCAGATGCTGATATTTGCTTAGATTTTGGAATGTAGGTTTGGTTAAGAAGTTTTCAGCAACTATCTTATTAAAACATCTAGGCTTACTAAACAAATCTGAAATATTTAAGTTTATCACATTGTGTGTAATTAACATAAGTACTTAAGATGAATGATGTTCTGAGGACATCAGTCTTTTACTGAAACTAAATTTGCTATAACTGTGTTTCACAGTATCTTTGGAATTAACTTTTATTTTAATTTCCATAGAGTAATTTAAAAATTTCCCCGAGGAAATTAAGAAAAAATGTCTATCAGAGCAAAAGAAGCTTTGAATTCTCCTGTGCTAGCTACTTCCTGAATAGAATTAGTAAGGTTTTCTTCAGTTTTTGTCTTAAAGTTCTTTGTAATTTATTCAAAGTTTTCTTTTTTCCTTTCTTCTGTACACAATGCTACTTCAAGATAAGAAAGAAATCAATTTGAATTGTTTTAAAAAAATCAATGAAAAACATTCTATTATTTCTTGTTAGTTTGTTTCAATCCATAATTGATGATATGAGTGATGAATATGTAGTCAAAGTTAATGTGTAACATATAAAACAAAATGACTTAAATTGACATCAATTAGGATTATATCAAACACAATATTATTAAATAGATAGCATAATGACAGTTCATACAGATGCACCTCCAAAAATCTGGAAGCCCAGAACCTAGCAGCTCATCTCTCCTCTGATCTAGTTAGTGGTGGCTCAATGGGGAGAGAACTGGCTTGTAAAATCCAAGATGGCTAAAACCAATCTACTAACATTCCATCACCACTGAGTAGACCCCTGTACTTTCATCTATCAGGATAGATGGGTTTTCTCTCAGGAAGGTTCTTTGTCTTGAACATCTCTTGGGACTCAAGCTCTACTCATACTTCAAGTGGAAATTTTATATGATCTATTGCTTAAAGATGCTTGAAAAATGATTAGTTCATTGTAACATCCCAGTAAGTATCTGACTCCCATTGCTATACTCTATATTTACAATCAGAACAAGAATGGAGCATTGCTGCCATATCTGGGCTGGAGTTAGTTTCCACCCATATATG
>CAHIKZ030000217.1:950000-1147500 GCA_903632075.3 Acanthosepion pharaonis | reverse complement strand
TATTTGAATCAGTATTTTTTGCATTTAACATGTTTTTTTATGTAGTCTCCAGCCTTCATAAAGTATAAATTTACGAAGCTTAATACAATTGGGATTTATGAAACACATGTTATGCAAATCTTTCATGTATAGATTGTCTACCTTGAAAAGCAGCATTCAAAATACTGGCTTTTTAACTGAGTTTGAACACAGGCCAAATCAGTGCCAAATAAACAAACAACTCTTTTAACACAAGGTATGTATATATATCTTATTCATTAACTTTATGAAGTGGAGCTCTTTATTTATCTCCTGTTGGTATGCTTGTATGGTCCCTTGTTTGTCCAAGTACAGCCCTTCAGATTTCAAAGAAACAGACTACTTCCCACTCAAAACAAGGCAAAGCAAGTATTAATTATATAATAGAGAGAGACAGAGAAAGGATGGCATATAGAATCAAAGCACATGGGAAAAGAATTGTCATTAATAGACAAAAGAGTTAAACCATAACTAAGTAAAGTAACACCTTTTAGGTATTATATGATGGATAATAAATTGAAGATAATAAGCACAATAGGTAAAATACTGTATAAAGGATCACAAAAATGAGATCTGAAGTTGTTTAATAAAGAGATAAAGTATTTGAATTATTTTGACTAATTTTACTTCATGTTTTTGTTGCTTATTTATCACAATATATTTTTTTTCTGCTAAACTGCTGGACATTAGAATAAACAAGCAGCTTTGGACAAGACTCCAAGAATATCCTACATTATCCAAAGATATATTAATCATAGATCATTTAGAATACAATTTTGACCATTTAATGAAGATAAGTTGCCACAACCTGTATTTGGATACAAACACTTTATACTTAACCAAGGCATTAAGTTTTCAGTCAAGTGTCTAACAGAAAAAAATAAAAAGTAAAAAAGTGGAATTTTTTTTTATTATAAAAGAAAGTTTATGAATTAAAGATAATGCTCTTTCTTCATCAATCTTATAAATTTGAAAATGTAAAGCCACTATTTAAAAATGGATGAAAGTATACCAGTGTTATTCTAGAAAGATTCAGTTGCCTTCTCTTATAATGTGTAAAAGCCACTGAATTAACAAAATTTGGAATAGCCAGTATTTAGCCATGAGCAATGTACATCATTTTTTCTATTGTTAAGATATTGTAAAATGGTTATACTTAACTACTAATAGTGCTCATATTAAGTGGCTGTAGGGAAAAAGAAATAAAATCAATAAATAAAATAATAAAGAATAAAAAATAAAAAATAAATACATCTTCCTATGATGCTAGTACTAATGGTACCAGAAAGGGTTTTGGTCATCTGTGCAATTTTACCACCACACTTATGGAAAGGACAGAACAACTCTCTTTTCACTTTTCAGCACATAGCATTTGGGTGTGTCTTGCAAAAGCTCCATCGATGAACCTTTACTTTTGTCGTTCCAACTCAGCACAGTGCTGACTTGAGCTCAACCATTATAACTACCAATGAAATAAGTACTACCTCTTACTTTGGTTGTTCTAACCCAGTGCAAGGTTGACTCAAGCTCAACCAGTATAAACATTCTTATCATTACTTCTGGACCAGAAAAAGAAAATGAATGTACCCAAAAGATATTGAGAACTTTGTTTCCTTCTAAAAAGAAAAAGAATAAATGTTCCCTAGTAGAAACTCAAGTTTTGTTGCTTCTTCTTTAATTGTTTATGTGAACCTGCACACACCTAACATAGACAAACATGTAACTTTAAATTCCATATAGTCTTACAAGAAATCATTCATCATAGAAAATCATATAGTATGTAAATTTCCCTCAAACAGTGGTTCCCAAACTTTTCTTACTCATGTTGCAGTTTAAAACAGGTAAAGATATTTTGACGCACTTTTCACATAAATTTGAAAATTTATTCAAAAGAGATATTCATCCATATTAGCATAAACAAAACTGTTCTCTATTCTCTATTACTCACCACAAAGAACCATCCCTGCCCCCCATTAGAATGTCTAACGCTCAACTTCTTGAGAGCTCCTCTTTGTGACTACTCGGCCTCACATTGACTGCTGACCTGAGATGGAACAAATACATTGAGTCAATAGCTTCATCCACCGCAAGGAAAGTTGGCTCCCTGTGCTGCACCAGGAAATTTTTCTTGCCATAGTCGATCCTTCAAATCTACAAATCAACCATTCGCCCTTGCATGGAGTATTGTTGCCATATATGGTCTGGTCCTCCTTATATTTGTCTCAAGGTTCTTGATAAGACCCAGAGATGGATATGCAGTGTAATTGGTCCTGATCTGGCATCTCGTCTGCAGTCGCTCCCTCACAGATGCGCCGTCGCCTCACTGTGACTTTTTTACAAATACTTTCAGTGTAACTGCTTCATGAATTTAAGTGTTCTACTAGGCTGGCATCTCGCTCACACCCTTTCACTGTCGAAACTGTTAAATGTAGCCATCTCTTCTACTCCAATAGTTCATGTCTTGCACATCTCGTCTGTCGAACTCCCGCCCCTCTCCCTGTTTCCCTGATAGCTATAATCTCCAGCTATTCAAATGTAATGTCAATCGATATCTCCAGATGCCCTGATCTATCCCCTATCCTTCTCTTTATCCTTTCCTCTATCACTCTTATTTGCTCTAGCTCCAACTCTCTGTAACCCCTTGTGTGCTAGTGACTTCCTGCCTTGCTTGGGGTGAAATGCTTAAAAAAAAAAAGAAAAGAAGAACTATAGATAATTAAAAGTAAAAGAAAAATTATATTTACATCTTTATTCATTGCAGACACTCAGTTCAGACTGTCTTCATGCATTTGGTATTCAACCTCCAACCTAACAACATGCTAAGTGGAACCAACCTTATACATGTACTTATTATTCACTTTGTATTTTTTACATTTTGAAATATAATCTTGTTTTTTTGCAGTACATTTTGGGAATCACTTGTTTTAACTATGATTATACTATACCAATGTAGTGTGATTATACTTGACAATAAATATGTACCACTTTGATAAAGATGGAAAATACAGCTCAAAGCAGTATTTAATCTTGGGAAAATTTGCCTTGTCATTTTTTTTTACTACTAGAAAAGTTATGCTATTTATTTTCTATACTGCTGATTCTTTAAGCTCTTATTGTTATGTACCTAATTTGTATAGATAAACCAGATAATTTCCACGAGTTTAATCAATATGAAATAAGAATTTATAAATATGCCTCATGTAACAGAAACATTATCAGCTCTGAGAATGTTCAGAAGAAAATATCTTTTTGTTTAAATAAGGATGGTGATAACTGAGGCACAGTGCATGAAAATCCCAGCTATATATAAAAAGTTAGCAGAGATTGCAAATAGAAAGTAACAAACAGCTAAATTGTATAAGGTCATAAAAACAACAAAGTTATTTGGCCTAAACACAATTTTTTATGGAGAAATATATTGTGTGAAATATCATAAATGTGAAAAGCTTACAATAAAAATGTTATGGATCCATTCCATTTTCTCAAAACCAAGCAATTACTGTTTGATTTCAACTATACATTTTCTACTGTTCTAGTTTACCTGTGAATACCACAGGTGGTAAAAGGTTTCTTTCTATATACATACTTGCGGATGTATGCATTTGCATAATTATATATATTTTTCTTATTTGATAATCATGTTTGGCTTATACTATTTATTTGCACATTCAAATCCAAATATTTCATAAAATTTCTAATATAAAACTCTCTTTGTCATATCTCCAATTTTTGTAAATCTTCTGTGCATCATTATTATTATTATTATTATTATTATTATTAATTATAATAATAAATTCCAATGCCTAAAACAGAAAGAATTTGCAATAATTTCCCCTCTGATATGAGGATGATTAGAATTCTTCTCTCTGGTGTGCAACAGAGCTTTTTTTTTATTGGCTTGTAAACTTTATAGAGAAATGGTGTTTGGAGATGATTGATTTGGCAAATAAGTGTTTGTTCTGAATGATTCATTTCCACGTGGGAAGTGTTTATATGTAAAACTCACAATTTTCAGATTCTCTTTTTTTTTTCTATCTCTCTTCTTTTCACAATCTAATGGTCGCAGTATAAACATTATCAGTAGATCCCCTCTACTGTTCAAATAGTAGAACAAAAGGCAGGCTTGAACTCTATTCAGCTGGTCACTTTCAGCTGAATTGCTTTACAAAGAATTAGTCATGGTAACTTCTGTTTGATCAACTAGAAATGATATTCACTGGCAAGACTGGATAAAAAAAAACAGATGTTTTCACTTGAATTATTTAGTTTGATAAGCTTAATTATTAATAAATATTGGATATCTTTTAAATGGTTGTTATTTGGAGAGAGGACATTTTAGAGAGGATATACTTACCAATTCTTTTATATTAAAAGAAGTAATCATTTCTCTGATTTCCAGCACTATTGTAAATAATATAAAAAAATTTTAGTATTAGTTGGATGTTTGGTCATAACTGATTTGTGCAGAGTGAGTAGAGAACCAATGAATCTCTACATTGAATGGACTGAGTTTAATATAAAAAACCACAGACTTATGCTACAGAACCAGGGAAAAGCATAAGATAAGCTTTGATTGTATTTAATGATTACTGAAATTAAATGAGAGAAAGGAACTAATTAATAAAGTTAATTAGTTTCAGTAAATTGGATGATTTAGTAAAGGAAAGTGTCAAGAAAGGAATTAACACCAATTGCAAGAAGACAGAATGTATGGTTGTCAGCAAAAGAAACAGCCTAACAAGCAAATTACAAATTACAGATACCAAAATTAAGCAAGTACAAAACTTTTAATACCTGGAAAGTGTTTTAGCAGAAGACAGAAAATTTGACACTGGAATCCTCCTATATGGCAATAAATACTGGACAATCTTCCCACAGATGAAGAAAAGATTTGAAGCAACAGAAATGTTGAAAATACCATGAACTGAACACATGAGCTATGACAAAGATTTAAATAAAATTGAAACAAAATGGACACTTGTATTTAGCATCAGAAAAACAAACAAAATTTCTATGGTACATAATGATGAAAAATGTGACACCGACAGGACATATTAAAGACAAAAGGAAAACAGTAAGTAACCTATATAACAAGCTTTTGTAAATTTTTGGCAGAGCAAAGTTTAGGAGAGATAACAAAAATACAAATTAAATTTTTCTGTTTCTTAATACTTTGCATGTCTTTTGGAAGGCATCTTTCATTATCCCAATGGACCATCAAATATTGGTTTCACACTTTCCGCCCTCTGTTAAAACACTTTCCAGATATTTAAATTGTTTTAGTTGCTTGATTTTGGTATCTCCAATTTATGATTTACATTTTGGGCTGTCCATTTTGCTAACAATTATGCATTCTTTTTTCTTTCAATTGATGTTTATTTCTTTCTTTTCATTTTCCTTCAGTACCATCTGTAGGGTTTCTTGTTTCCTTTCTGGGTTTTGTATCAACATTGTCATCTGCATATCTTATATTGTTAACATTGTGATCACCAATAATGAACCATAGTAGCACTTCTAATTCTCTCATTTTATAGGTTGACTACATCTAGTATGAAAACACATCCTTAAACTCCTTTCTACTTTTGTATATTTACTGAATTCATTTTCCATTTGTATGCAGGCAGTTTGCTCCTCATATAAGTTCTGGAATATTCAAACATCCTTCCTAAATATGTCAAGGATATCTAGCAGTTTTAAAATTTCTTTGTGACTGACTTTATCAAACGCTTTTACATAATGTATAAAACATAAGCATATATTTGAAAAATGCAATCTATATGATATCATTCTGAGTGTAAAATTCTTCATCATTATACCAAAACTAGTTATTCTGAGGAAACCCTCAGCTTTAATTTATGTGGCCTTTGACTGGCTCAGGCTTGCAATGTTTTGAATTAGCAATAGTTTAATGAACATGCACTGTTCTTGCCCTATTTTCTGCTGTGTATTCTTTCATCAGAATTTTTTGTTTTTTTTAAGGTTTTGTTATATGGCTCATTAAGTTGATTGCCCATTGGAGTTCACATTTGTTTGCACCTAACTTAGGCAGTGCTTGAAAATTGATTGCTTTAGATCTTCTGGTATATCACCATTGTTGTATATTTCATTTATGTCTGTCTATAATCTTGTCAATCATCTAAATCTACCAGCATCTCTATTACAATTCTGTCTGGTTCTACTGCTTGGTTTAACTTCAATTTGGCCAGTACTGATTTCACTTCAGATTTTAATATTTTTGGTCTTTCAATATTTCTGCATATTGTCAGTTTTACTCTTTCATTATAAAAGAGTTCTCTAATGAATTCATTCCCTCTCTGAAGTATTTTATCTTTCTATAATATCAGTGTCCTGTTCTTGGATTTTAGGCATCCTGTTGATGAGCATATCTTTTTATCTGTACTCTTATTTTTTATGCATATCTGCTTTATCCATAATACTCATTCTTTCTAATTCTGCACACTTTTTGTTAAGCCATTTCTCTAAAGAGAAATGAGAAACAAATAAGAAAAATTAGGAACAAATGCTGACAGACATTTGTTCCTAATTTCCTTGTACAGTGTTCTATATGTATCTTGGCATTCTTTCTTCTCTCCTTTTCATCATGTCAAGAATCTCATCTATCATCCATTCTTTATTTCTTTGTCTAGCTTTCTTTGGGATGATCTCGATTACTGATGTTACATTCTTATTTTGTCCATTTTATCTGCTTTTAACGCTGTGCATATATTCTTCTGTCATATTTGGGTCATTCAGGAGTTTGTTGTACTGCAATTTGGATGCTGCCTTAGCCTTCTTCAATTTCCATAGTTTTAATTTAAGTTTACATATTCACTGGAAGGTGGTGGCTACTACACTTTGCACTTTGGTATCTTTTGCAATGTAAAAACTACATTCTTGAATCTCATTCAGTTATATAGTCAATTTGAGTTTTTGCTTCTCCTGGGTTTCTCCATGTCCATATATGTCTTGAGTGTTCTTTAAATCAGGTGTCAGGTATACCTGATCATTTGCCATACCCTATTGAACCTATTTTTCTACACATTCATTACACTTCTTAGTCCAAATTTACCAACTATTTCTCCTTACCTACCTTGGCATTCAGGTCTTCAATGATACTTGTAATTTCTTATGAATTGCATTGAGCTGTGATATTGTCTAGCATACAGTCTACATCCTATTAATATCTCTATTATTAAAGCTATTCTGAATTCTTCATCATTATACCAAAACTAGTTATTCTGAGGAAACCCTCAGCTTTAATTTATGTGGCCTTTGACTGGCTCAGGCTTGCAATGTTTTGAATTAGCAATAGTTTAAATATTAATTCTTTTATTAAATTATCTAAATATTAATAACTATGATAATTTTTATATGAATTGTTTTAGTAATTATTAAATAATAATGCTAACATTAATTATGGGATATTTTACTAATTACTAAAAAGTAATTAACATTAGTTTTCAAAGTTTTAATTTTGATGTTGTATACTAACAGTTTACTTACTGTCCATTTTATTAATGTATGCTATTAATATTATTTGTGAGTTTTGTGTTGAAAATTCTGCACATCAAAGATGTTATTTTATATACAGATACATCTCAAATCAAATATTGTGGAATAGTTCAGTATTTTTTGTCACTTATTTCAGAAAGTGAAAAGTATGTATTCTAGTCTTATTATCTAAACTGTTTCAAATATTTTTTATTTTATGTTTCATAATTATGACCTATAGCTAAAAAATAAAAAAACCCATCAAAATATAAGAATATTCCATTTTTAGTTTAAGTAAATTATTAATTATGCAGTATAAAATGAATAAATCTTTGGTTCAATAAACATGACTACAATCATGGGAAAAGCTGCTGACTTGAAAGTTGTCCAGAAGACACTAATTGACCTCTTTGTGGAGTGTTAGCCACAGATGGTCATTGCTGAAAGGGCTGGTTATTTTTAGTATGATGTATCAAAGTATATTCATGGAAAAGTTGAATGGAAGAGTAGGAATAGGGTATAAGCAATAGATGACCACAAGCTTGACAGGATTATCAAGTAAAGCTGATTCAAGATCTTAAGGGAGCTTCACAAGTAGTGGACAGAGGTCAGTGCATGAAAAAAAGGGATTATTGATGTCATATTTGAGCTGGAGCTGCTCATATCCTACTTTAAAGCCTGACAGAGTTCAAAATTATTTATATGGTTTTGTAGAGGAAGACTTATTCTCCATTCTGCAACCTCTTCTCCACAGACACAATGTCCCAAGCCTATTGCTACTCTATTGCTATTTCTATGGCAATTATTCAGAGATGCTCCATTCTTTAGTTTACCAGTTCAAACCTTTCCATCAAGGATATTTTGTGCTACTTCCACAGTATTGAATCAACCTCATTTCCTCTGTTTCAAATGTAAGATGAAAGTTTCAATGAGACATCTTTTCCCCTCGATAACTGTCATTGGGTGCTTCTCCTGAACATTACAATCTCAAAGTCAAAGCTAAATCCTTATCTATCCTCCTTATCCTCATAACCTTCACTTCCTACCACCACCTCTTTCATTTATATTACATACCTCATTCCATTTAACATCATTCTACCATTTTATTTTTATTATCATACTATTTTAACAGTAACCCTCCACATTGAATGATTCTTGACCTTTTTATTGGAGGAATTCCAATATTAAAAGAATGTATACACCCAAACACAGTCAAAAATGCTACATTTCACAACCAGCTTTCTCCTATTTAAACCTTCTACCAGACTGAGTAGTAAATATCTTCTTTTTGTTTTTCGGTTTTACAGGTTCATTTTGCATTTGATCATTATGCTGATGTTTCCTAATAATTTATTAATTTTTTTTATTCTCGTCTTTTTACCAACCCCCACCCCATCACACTCATTTTATTTTTTTAAAACAACCAAATTTTAGTGCATCATGGGGTATACACATTATGATTTGTGCATTCCTTTAAAGTGAAGTATTAATTTACATTTCATTGCGTGCAGCAAATTAACACCTGAATATTTAAAATTCTGATCAGCTTTTCATTAAAAAATAATCTCTTCTATTTTACATTACTGGTTTGTTTTACGCATATTGCAAACTGTAATCTCAAAGCTGACATCAACTGAAGTGTTTTTTTTGTGAAAATAAGTAAAAAAAAAAAATTGAAAAAAGTAATGTTTGCACTAGAACAATGAAAGGTGTCTATCACAGTGAGCAAAGAATATTTATAAGGTACTTAAAGAACAGTTACAATGATAAAATTTTAAAGACTTTTTTAATTTTAGTTATTAGTTTATTTTTGGTAAATTATATTATTACTCAACTTAGCCTAAGATAAAAATGTTTAAAATCTATCATTTCAAAGTCCACAAGGAAAAGTTGTATTAACTTGTAATTTTTTTGTAAATAATCTCTAAAAATGTGGCTGAGAAAAATAAATGAAAAGCCTAAAAGTGGTTATTGTGTAAAACTAAGAAAAGCATTTTCATACTTGACAGCCAACTTTCAAAAGTTAATGTCTATCTAAACTTTATCCATCAAATACACTTAAGGTTTTTGGAGAAATCTCAGAAGTTGACTGTCAAGTATGAAAAATGTCCGCATCCAAACTTAAGGCAGAATGTCATTTTTTTTACAACATTGTGCAAAACTATAAGACTCCTTAATAGAAGATAATCGTAATCATGAAGAAACATCTTATTTGAAATAATGAATAACAAATCAATGTACAGAGATTTAGGGATGAAATATTATTGTACACATTTTTTATTAGTTTTGACTAATTCATCATTTTCATTGCTTTTTTGACTGATAAGTTTGCAAGATTTAAGAATGATTAAGTAGATAAGTCACAAATTCATACTGTATAATTTTGGAGCTTCTGTTTATTTCAAAATAAATTGCAGAAAAAATTAGAATACATAATTGTAAAGTGACTAAAATCTACCACAGGAGTTTATTATGTCATATAGTAATTCTTGTATGATTATGGTATATGATGTAACTTTGAATTTGATTTATGGATTTTCTGGCTCTTTTGGAGAGAAAAACAGAAACATGCATATTCATATATATATATATATATATATATATATATATATATATATATATATTAACATATATCATCTTACTTATTATAAAACGCAGATTGTGTGTGTGTGTGTGTCTGTAATGTTTATATATTGGATCGAATTTCCTACATTTTTTAGCCGATTTCAACAAAACTTCACAGGACTACATAAAATTACCTTGTGGTGATTCTAACGGCGCCGAAAATGGGAAAAACATAATTGTTTTTTAACAAAATCAATTTGAAAACACGATTAAGACACATCGTGAAAATGAAAGGGGGACAACTCACCCACGAAAATGTAAACAAAAGAGCATAGCATGATGAAAAAAAGCCGAACTTGATGAAAACAAAATTTTATCGTCTAATGTTCATATTATTATTAAAGAGGAAAAATCAAAGTATTTTTGGGGTATTTTTTTACATCTTTTAATCGTTCCTAGCACGTCTGAAATTTTCGTTAAAAATATTGTTTTTTTTTTGTCAAAAAGAAACGACAGATAATCAATCATTTTTTTCGATTTGATAAAAAAGATTAAAATCTGACTTTGATATTCTTTTAAAAATCAATTATCATTTTTTCAAAACTGATTTTAATAAAAACAGAAATTATACTGTTTATTTAAAATATTTTGAACCAAGCTTAACTTAGCTTCTGCGACGAAAAAATGTAATTTGAAAATAAAACAAAGCAGGTCATAACCTTTCGCGTCGCTTGACGATTGACGAAAGGCACATTCATGACGTTTAGACAACTTACGGGAGGATAATTCTTTCTATGGATGGAAGGAAGTGAAATTATTTAAGTGAACAAATTATTTACCTCGTTACTTTTAAGGAAAACTTTCAGCGCTCTAATTTTTTATTTTTTATTTTTTTTTGTACTTAGCTTTCATTTTTACGTTTACGATGCTTTATGGAAAACATAAAGAAATTAAAAAATATGACTGTTAATAGTGAGATTAAATTTCATAAGAAAAAGTATCTAATTAATATAGGTACCTTTCTTATGAAATTTTATCAGAAGTGTACATAAAATACTATAATTTTATGTACATTTATTACATTTTACTGTGTTATTTGTATTTCCATTCATTTTATTATTAATTTTGATATTTCATTTATGGAAAAATGTCATAACTGAGATTAAAATTAAAGTTTAGCAGTAGTTAAATTTCATAAGATGATACTGTTACTTGTAGGTACCCTTCTCAGTTGAAATTGAAAACTCAAATTAACTTCTCCATACGTGTTTCGCAAAAGTAAAGGGCTTAACAGCGGAGAACAATGCTGAACTCAAATAATGCAACTAAATTGTATTCTGGTTGGTCTTCCGTACTTGATAATTACTGTCCAACTTTAAACACAATAATTACATTTCTTAATTACCATGGCTAATCTGATTGGTTCAAATTATACAATTTTCAAAGCGCTGACAATGACAATCTCACATGGACATTTTGAAAGGTTGATGTTGCTTTTAACTAATGTTAAAATATTTTTAAAAATCAATTTAAAAATTTTTAAAAATCTTTTAAAATTAAAAAAATAAGAAATAATTGTATTAAAAATTCAATTTTCATTGAAAAAAAATTTTTGCTTTCAGAAAATATTGTCCATATTCATAAAAACAAATTAAAACAAATAAAAGCATTTGAAACTAAATAATATATTTGTTTTATTGAGTTTTGTATGTTACAATTCACAGCTGATTTTCAGGTACGTTGACCAAAAAAAACAAAAAAAAAATGATTTGCATTTTTCAAAGCCTTGTGCTTTTAACTATTGTAATCACTAAAACCGATGGTCTTGAATTTCTAGAGTTTTTCATAAAATTAGTTATGGAGGTGTTAATAAATATAAAAAAAAATATTTCTGCCATGACTTTAATAAAAAAAAATATTTATAATAATTTCGATCATCTGTGAATAGTTTCTGAAAGTTTCATTAACATCTGACAATTATTTTTGCAAGATTTTCCAAATTAATGTGTGTAAATATAAAAAAACCGCGCTAAAAATTATCTATGTTATTTACTACCCCTTGTTGCGACAAAGAGAAACAAGGTTTTTTAAATCAAAATTCAGAATATTCTAAAAAGATGGAAAAATTTTAAAAAATAATTAAAAAAAATTTAGTCTTCATAAAATTTCTCTTCATAAAAACATAAGCATTTTGACGATAAAATTTTGTTTTCATAAACTTTGGCGTCTTTTTCATCAGACTATGCTCTATGTTTTTGTGATTCCATGGAGTTACTTAGGTTAAAAAACCCAGGTTGTTTGTGTGTGTGTGTGTTTCATTTTATTTTTTCAGCCGATAAAACAAACATCCAGTTTTTTTTTTTGGCAGGTAGTGTTTCTTATTGTCTTGCACACTTTTTTCTTTATTTATACATTCAGAATGCTTTAAAAATTCCATTTACAAGACAATTGTTTATAATAAAATTCTAATTCTATTCAATCGGGGGACTCATCATAACGATTGAAAACAATGTTTTTGTTTGAGTTTGGGTTTGACCAATTCGTAAAAAAAAAAAAATAAACTAATTAAGACATGCGTGTCCATCAACCTTAAACAATAATCTTTGTCAATTTTATTTTTCAGTCTTTATGATGGTGGATACTTGATCTATCTCTTACTGTTATATCCCCGGGCAATGCTGGGCTCTACTGCTAGTTCATTCTAAGGCAGAGGTTCAAAGGAACTTATCAGCTACATTCTCATCATTATCATTAGTCTCTAGTGCTGAAGAATTAACGTCATAAACGTTGAACTCCACAGGCTGCAATTGATGTGCATATCATTTGGGCTTGTCTCTAATTAAAGATGGGTCATACTCTGCAGTTTGAGCATGCAGCAACACCACATTCCTTGGGTACAGCAACCATTTTGTTTAATATTCAACGGCCTGTATATATAAGAAAAAAATGAACAGAATTACTTATACAAAGTTCATGACCAAAAAAATATAAGAGAAGTGAAATTTAAAGCTAGTATTTATAGTGGCTATATCATACAATTTTTTTTGTTTGTTTTAATGGTTTATATTGCAACATCTTTTGCTTGATCTGTTGTTTGAACTTCATATAAGTTTTGCAAGTTTTGAGAATAATTAAATAGATAAGTCACAAATTCATATTGTATAATTTTGGAGCTTCTGTTTGTAACCATTTGGTATAAGATGATAATTTCTTTTTCATTATTAATGTCTTGATAAAAAAATATTTGAGCTTTGAGAAAGCAATTTCACAGAACATTTTCCTCAAAATATATTTTGTATTTTTCATTGTACTTTAAATATTTATTGAAAACTTACCTAGAACAAAGGTAATCTGTTTTTTTTTCCTTTTTGGGTACTAATTATACACAAAAGCACACACACACACACACACACACACACACACATATATAATTATTAAGTTGTAAGAGTTTAGCATTGGTGCCCAGTAAAGATAATCCCCAATGATGTTGTTAACATTATCTCCATATTTTCTGAGGCTTTCAATTAAGACACAGATCTATTTTGCATTTGTCTGAAACACCACATGCCTAAAAGAGCATTGAAAAGAAATCTCTAAAGGAGTGGATCTGATGCTAAAAGGGTAAAAATAATAGGTAGAATAACTTAGAAGTTGAAGAGTATGAGAGAAAGAAGAGTGAATGGGAATTTAAATTAGATGGTTAAAAGTGGGTGAAGAAAGGATTGATATATTGTTGGTGACATTTAATAAAGGTCCATGAATTCCATTGCAAAGGAAAGTTATAGAATTTGAGCAAAAAGGGATTGACAAGCTGTCACTAAAGCAATAAGCTGGACTAATCACATCAGAGAGCTTCATATAACAAGGAATAGAAAGCAAACAAGGAGAGAAAGATTTAAAACCTATACAATAAAATTTATGTTGTGTGTGTTACCTTTGTTCATGACAAAGATAAAAATGCTTTTTACATTTTTTTTTGATAATTTCACCCCAAGCAAGGTGGGAATGCCACCAGTATACAGGGGGGGGGGTTACAGTGAGTAAAAGTGATAGAAAAGACTGGGTATAGGGGGTATTGAGGAAAGGATAAAAGATGGGATTCAAGAAGAGAGAAGATAGCAACTGACATTGCATTTAAATTTTTGAAGACTCTAATCATCATTACTTTCCTGAACTTACTATTCAATTAGGTCTTAATAATTTATTTCATTGATATAGATATTTGCTAAACTTATTTGTTTTTAAATTTATTTTACTTTTTCTGACAAACAGTCAAATGGGAGTTTGCTAATCTTTCAAGTGCAAATAGACAGGTTGCCTTGAAAATCATCATTCAAAATCCTGGCTTTAATCTATGTATGGGTACCTGACATTGATACCGGTAGAAAATAAACACACCCTAAACATAGCCATATCTTGACTTCAGTCACTTTCCTACCACAGTGATGTGACTTCCCTCTTTCTTTTCAATAAATATTTTCAAGGCAATTGTTCTACCACAACCTCATGAATTAAAGCATACTACCAGATTGGCAACTAGGTCTCACCATTTTACTGTTAAAATAGTTATATATAATCATAAGTTCTATTTTAATAATAAAGAGAAGAAATTATTAAAATAGAACTTATGATTATAACTTCTCACCTGTGGAACTATCATCTGGTTTCTTGCTTCCCTGCTACCTACAATCTTCAAAAATTTAAATACAGTATCACTTGTCATCTTCTGAATTGTGTTCTTGTATTGTCCTTTCCATTCTCTAGTGTTCTCTCATTTTCTTTCACTCTCAGTAACCCATTGCATCAGAATGGAATTATTGCCTTGCTTGTAGTGAAATGATTAAAAGTATCTGTTCATGTCTGTGTGTCTGTGCGTGTGTATTGATTTATCCACAGGAGTATTTTCTTTGTTTTTTTCTCTGTGTTTTTTCTTTAGTTTTCCTTGCATTTTTTATTAGTGTTTTTTTTCTTAGATTTTTTTTTCTTTGGTCATGGGCTACTGGTCGTTCTCCCTTTGATTGTAGTCGTCTGATTGCAGTTGGCATAAAACTCTGAATAATGTTTATAGGTTGGTGTCTCTAGACAGATTTCAAGTTGTTGCTATTATATATGTGTGGAAGATATAATACAGAAAATATATTAATATTGTGAAAGTTAATGACAAAATGAAAAAAATTCTTAGTGATGTTTGGTTCTGAGAAAGAACCTCCTTAGACTAATAAGTTTTCTTGATAGAATCAGTTTTATGTATTGTTTGGGATATTTCCAAGCAAGGACTTTCCTATTTTTAAAACCCTGGGCTTGAGCTTGAATACTAACATTGGTGCCAAGAAAAATATGTATTTCTCTCACTCAGTTCTTCTGTAACAAAATACATGACTTATCTCGGAATTCAAAACGAGCGTGAACATGTCTTGCCTGCAAATTGATGACAAAAAAGAAATATGGCTACTATTGAAGACAATTTATGTGCGCATATCTCGTCCAAAATGAGATTATATTTGCACACATGCAAATTTTGGCCGTCTTGGAATAGCATAAAAAGCGGGGTGCCAGCAGCAACAAAGGCAAAAAGTCATTTGGTGAACTGCATGTATTAAAGTTGAATGTACAGATTGACAGACGGACAAAGGAAGTTGAAGTAGCCACGGCTGAGTTGGCGTCTGTTTCACAACTGCCCATTGTAACAGCTGAGAAATGGAGTCATGCAACCCATTTCCTTGAGCTAAACGAAGAAGAAAAATAGCTGGCCTGTCAGCGACCATCGCACTTGCACTTTTTGATCCCCCTCATCATCATTTATTTTTTTTCCCTATACACATGAGCATTTCTTCTATGTGCAGCATTCCTCCAGGATGTAGTCAATCATGGCTCTCCACAGTTTCCTTTATTTTGTAGCTCTTAATAAAGTTTTTCTTTTTGCTATATCTCCTAATCCCTGTTCTGCCTACCATTAGGAAGGTTACATACTTCTTTCTTCTCTCCCTCTTGCTTCCTTGTGAGTATAACATTTTCCAAGTCCTCTTTTCTTATGAGCCCTAGAAATTTCAACTCTTTCTGATGCTATGTATAAGTGTCCTTTCCTCTAAAACTTTGTCATTGCTCATTTATTCAATATTTTTAGCATCCTTCTGTTGAACCACATTTCTGTTGCCTTATGTCTCTTCTTCACCTGTAATAAAATTGTCCTGCATCCATTAAGTCCAGATAGAGTAGTGGCAGGAAAAGGACTCTACTGCAGTATCTTCTAAGTAGAAAAGCTTTCTTGCATTGTCAAATTAATGTCAAAATCTTTGTTTTTACTTGTGACTGAAAATTAACTATATACAATCATCTCAGTCAACCTAAGACTGATTCAGCTTTGAAACTAACAATGTCCAGTCTTATATATGATTCACCTTGTAAGCTGATGGCATCCAATCTTACATGCCATTTATGTTTAAGCTTGGAAATCCAATCTTACATGAGATTCAGACCTTTATAGCCAAGACACACCTTGCTACATCCACTGGGTTAAATCACCCTCATTCCTTATTTATTCCTTTGATGAGAAGAGCATTCCACCCCAAAAGCTTCTTCTCAAGAGATACTAATTTGTGTAATGGACCCCAGTGTAGATGTTTCATGAACACTACAATCTTAACCTCTTCAAGTCCAGGGTCAATAATCTATTGACCATATCTTTGCAATCTTCATTTCCTACTTCCTCTTCTTATATTCATATCATTCATCTCATTCAATAACCCTCTATGTTGGTCTTGGGCCTTGTATAGTATAAGAAAAAAGTTCTAAGACCAGCAATGTCTTGCCTTACATTTGATTCAGTTTAGAAGATGATAATATCCAGTCTTATGTGTAATTCAGTTTGATTCAGCTTAGAAGATCACAATAGTCAGTCTTACATGTGATTTAGCTCTAAAGTTAGAATAGCCAGTTTTACATGCAATGTCCAATCTTACACGTAGTTTAATTCAAAGGTCAACAATTTTACATGTAATTCATCTCTATGGACGACAATATATAGTCTTATATTGAAATTAAATATTGGAATCATGAAAATTTGGAAACATAGGTGCATTTGATATTTTAATGTCATATATTTATTCATAAATATTAGGCTATTATGAGTATAGAGCCACAATAGTTAGCCACCAATGTGGAAGACTGAATCCACTGCACTGGCAATATTCAGTCCCCCCCCACGAGGGTGTCATGTGGCACAAGGCCTTTTTAACATGGGCATTCCCGAGCCATTAGGCTCAGCCAAAAAATAGCCCATTTGAACCCGTATAAATGGTTTCAGGGCCGGTTTTACCTCCCCGAAGGAGACTCCGCCCTTCGGCGTAGCCTCCTTCGGGTTCCTCCCGCCCGTAGGAAGAGAGTTAAACCGAACAGTCGGTTCAGAGGTGAACGACTGACTCAACTGACTGGCAGTTGCCCACAAAAATTAGTTTGGTAAACCATAGCTTTGTAAATCTGCTTGCACAGTCAACATCTTTTTCCTTTTGTTCTGTTATCTTCATCTCTGTGGTGTTAACCATTATTGATTGCCTGCAATGCTGGAGTGGCCTGAGTGTCAGCTTGCCCAATGACAAGTGGATCCTTTATATCAAATAAAAATGCAATAAAGAAACAAACACAGGTAATTGTTTTAGTAACAAAAAGAAGTAAGAACTTTATAAAGTCATCTGTACAGTATCAGTTACTCAAGTTCATTGTGAGAGGACATTTTTAAAGCTAAAGATCATAATGACATGATAAGAAATTTGCTGCCTTAGGAGAATTTGGTATCTTACATGTTGCTATCCATTTAAAAGGAATTGTTAGATGAATTGGATGCAGAAGCAATTATGGTAGAATTATGGCATCAAGTTAACGCAAAGGCTTGCTCTTAATATAGTGGACTGCAGCCAATGTTCTATTGTGCTTGTGATATAGCTGTTAATGTGTAAATTGTGCAGTAAACTATTTAAAAGTACCAACCAATTACTTAAAATTAAGAAAAAAAATTCAAAATTCAATTATAAAATTCTGTATTTACACTTGGTATATCTACTGCCAGTAATATGTCCAAGTACATGTACAATATAATTAATAAGAAATACACATTTCTCCATAAAGAAAGTTTAATTAGACCCTTTTTTCCATTTGTAGTTTTTAAAGATTTTATTCATTATGAAAATTAAATGATAGCATTTAGTTGTGGGTTGGCCCCATTCTTCTCTTGGCAAATAATATTTTTAGACCCAGTCCACCACTGATTGCATGTGTTTTTGCTGAAAGCATCAAGTGATGCTTGTTATTTCTCCTCAAACAGGTAAGTCCTGCTCAATGTCTCATGTGCTTGTAAGAGATCACATGCATGATATTTCTATATACAGTAGTGCCTTCTGTTTAATATGAGTTGCTCACAAAAGACACTGTCATGATTAATTCTCACTGCCAGAGGTTAATACCTTTGCTAAGGTTTCCTTTTCAAAAGGTTCATGCCAACAGAAAACCTTTACAAGGATATGAGCTCACACAAGAACTTATTTATTGATGCATAATTTTCTTTTATTAACATGCATCTCTCTTTCTCCTTCTCATCCTGAAATTAAAATAACCATTTCTTGCAAGAAGTTTAAAAATGAACAAATATATTTATCAACATTTCTCACTGCTCCGAAGCCTCAAGAAAACAGATTTCAAGCCCTAAAGAGAAGTATTAAACAAATTTATAGAATGCTATACTATGTTTGCCAAAAAGTTCATATCTGATAATCAAAAAATTGACTTTTTTCCAAAAGCAAAGTATTAAGAAATGGAAAAAATTAATTAGAAACAAAGAAAAGACTATTGAACTGTTAATATAATTCCTCCTAAATGACAGTGAATGTCTGACAATTTCCTCACAGATGAAGAAGACTTGAAGCAATAGAAATTTGGTTCTACAGAAAGATGGAGAGAATACTATGAACTGAACATGTGAACAATGACCAAGTTTTATGGAAACAAAAAGCACACTTATGATTAACATCAGAAAGAGATAGTTAAATTTTTAGGGTGCACAATGAGGAAAGAGAGCTTGACAAACAGGACAGGCTGAATGCAAGAAGGACAGAAGAAAACTACAAAGCTAGAGAGATTTAGTTGTGGGTTGGCCCCATTCTTCTCTTGGCAACCAATATTTTTAGACTCAGTCCACCACTGATTGCATGTGTTTTTGCTGAAAGCATCAAGTGATGCTTGTTATTTCTCCTCAAACAGGTTAAGTCCTGCTCAATGTCTCATGTGCTTGTAAGAGATCACATGCATGGTGCAGAACCCTGTTGCTAGACATAGGGTCTTCCAGTAGCCACCCTCTTGATCAAGGGTAGCACTAACTCTTCAAGGCACTTGATGTAGACCTCTGTGTTGAGTTTGAGGCCCTGTCGGAAGATGAATGAAGGCATAATGTCGCCATCACTAGTGATCACTCCAAACACTGATAATGTTGACTCGATATATCATACAACTCTTTCTGAATCCTCTTCACTGTCCTCATATTGACACTGAAATGCTCTGAAGTGTTTGTATTGGAGCTTCTGCAGCAAATGCTAAGCAGTACAGCATGTCGTTTTCAAATTTCTGGTGGAGTGAATTACATCATGGTGTTCTTTTTCTGATGAGTTAGACTTTATAACATATTTGGATGATAACAGAAAAAAATTAATTTTTTTATATTTTCAAAATAATAAAGTCAAAACAATAGCATAAGAACTCAAGTCTTGTCCTTGAATAACCTTGTCAGATCTAGACTTTCATTAGAATATCATGCATGGTATCCAGCTTGTTCAGAAATGTTTAAACTATCAGCTATATACATTCATTTTCACAGACCAATAATTAAAAATGATTTCAAGTGAATGAAGCCTCCAAAAATGATCAGCCTTCATCAGATCTTATATATTGGCACTTCAGTATGAATCACCTTTAGCAAATAACAAAAACTAATTAAGACTTTCAACAACAGCTACAACTAAAATGGATAGCACATGTAACTAGAAGGGACAATGATTTAATCAAGATCAAAACCCATTTTGCTGAATATCTGTTAAAAAAAAAAGATTTTATAAATTTCAATTAACAGTAATGTTAACTGTTCATTCAATGAATTCTGAATGTTTCCAGATATGGGAATGACTAATATCACCAACTATTATTATTAAAGATTTAAATTATGTCTGTATATTTTGTTTTGTTTTACTCCTTTGAAATATATTTTTCCAAGTAGTTTTAGTTTTGAACATCAAAGTTTTCCTCATTGAGTCAAATGTGAATAAGTGAAACCACAGTGATGTGCAGATGGTGAGATCCTTATGGCAATTCCACATCCAGTGAGCTCCTACTGAGTGAGCACATATCAAAATTTTTTTTCTTCATAAGAATATTGATATTAACCTTCTATATAATGCTAGTGAAAGATACTGAAAAAGAAATTGAATATGGCAAAGAAAAATGATTTATAGATTTAAGAAGCAAAAAAAAAAGCAAACCCAAAAACTAGAAGATGAAACGACCTGGAAATGGCTGCATGGAGAACATTCAAAATGAGAAATGGAATCATTTGCAATAAGTGCAAAATTGTAGTGTCATGATAGATTACATTAAACTAAAAACAAATGGAAACCTAAAAATATTATCTACAAAGATAGAAAGATTAAATTTTCATGCTCAATGTCATTGAATAAAAAAAATCAACTCAAAAGGAATACCAAAATAGACTTGGAAACTTGCTTCCAACTTTTCAAATTTCTTCTCAACCTGTGAAGGTCCTTTTGTTGGTCATAGGTCTTCCCCAGAATCATGGGAAAGAATTGGCTATTATGATATCACACTCACCCAATACATGTTCATAGAGCCAAATGTGACACACTTGGATGATCATGTCTCTTTTCAAGGCATAATTGTCCAAGGGAATTTATGCATAAGTGAATGGAACAAACACAACTTTCTCATTCTGAGTCATTATCCATTACATTAACCACACATCCAAGCTTACAGCGCCTGATATTCTAAAGCATTCACCCATCTAGATACTAACCAAGCCGGATGTTGCTTAACTTCATTGATTGGATGAGAACCAGTGTTTCAACATATGGTTGTATGAACAAAAAGTCTAAATAAAAACCATATACTCTTATTAAGACTATATGAATAGTAAAATACTTCAGAAATTTGTTATAGAGATGAATTACCCAATCTAGGCTTCTATGCATATATGAAAAACATTTGTCAAACAGATGTGTCTGTTTCTTTTAACTCTAAGGTGAAAAAAAACAAAAAAAAAATAACAACTGGGTCTAGAAGAAGGAAAAAAAACTATGAATTCAAAACTGTATATATCCCTGGCAAAGCATATATTATACAGCTAGTGAAATGACCATGGAATTCACAATGACATTATAATCCCAAGTGCATCAGGGTCGTTGATGAAAATAAGGAATAGAATGAGGCCAAGGATGGAGCCTTGGGGAACACCTGCGTTCGTGGGATAGAAACTGGAGGAGAATCCGTTGAAACCCTTCAATTCACTTTGAGAGGTCTGATTGTATTGGTCAAACAATCAACCTGTAAGCCATCCCTGGGTTATGCTATTACAGGTCGATTTTTTGATCTAATACAATCATTCCTGTCAAACCGTGAATTGAAGGTCATTCTCAACGGATTCTCCTCCATTTCTTATCCCACGAACGCAGGTGTTCCCCAAGGCTCCATCCTTTGCCCCAATCTATTTTTTATTTTCATCAACGACCTTCCTGACGCCATAGATTCCCAAGTTGGCATCTACGTGGATGACACTACAATTTACTCCTGCCTCAAAAACAAATCTAGTGTCAGTGACAAAACTAACCTGGCCGTGCGTCTTGAAATGGACCGCCAATTGGTTGTTAATTGGGGCAGGAATTGGCTGGTCAAATTTAATGCCTCAAAAACTAAACCACTCACTATTAATCACCATAGAGATCCTTCCCTGACCCCTATTAGAATGTCTGATAGTCAACTTCTTGAGAGCAACTCCCTGCATCTGCTCGGTCTCACGTTGACTGCTGACCTGAGATGGAACAAATACATTGAGTCGATTACTTCTTCCACCATGAGGAAAGTTGGCTCTCTCTGCCACACCAGGAAATTTTTCTCCCCAGAATCAATACTTCAAATATACAGGTCGACTATTTGCCCTTGCATGGAGTATTGCTGCCATATATGGTCTGGGTCACCTTCTGTTTACCTCGAAGTTCTTGACAAGATCCAGAGACGGATATGTAATATAACTGGCTCTGATCTGGCATCTCGTCTACAGTCACTCTCTCACAGACACGCCGTCGCCTCTCTCTGTCTTTTCTACAAATACTTTCATGGTAATTGCTCCGATGAGCTGCTTTCACTGGTTCCCAGACTCCATGAATTTCAAGTGCCCTACGAGGCTGGCATCCCGCTCCCACCCTTACACTGTATAAACTTTTAAATGTAGCCGTCTCTTCTTCTCCAATGGCTTCATACCTCGCACCTCTCGCCTGTGGAACACCCTTCCCAATTACTGTTTCCCTGAGAGCTATAATCTCCAACTATTCAAATGCAATGTCAATCGACACCTCCAGTTACCTTGATCTATCCACTATCCTTCTCCTCATCCTTTCTTCTATCATTCCTATCTGCTCTTGCTCCAAATCTTCTGCAACCCCCTGCATCCTAGTGGTTTCACGCCTTGCTTGGGGCGTAATGCTTAAAAAAAAAAAGAAAAAGAAAAAATGTGCAGTTGATGTGAGATATGTATGTATTGGTTAGAATTGTATATTTCAGTTTGTCCTTTTGTTATGTTAGATATGCAACTACTATTCTATCTTATAAGTTAACTCAATCTGTACTCCACGTTTCATGGAATTTTTTTATTCAATCATCAGCAGATTTTGTTTTCACAAAACATTTTTAACTCTACAAAAATATTTGGTGATGACTGGATGAAAATTCCCATGAAACTTGATACTGATTGATAAGATTTTGAATAAAATAATGTCTATATTATTGTTGATTTTATATATTTATATTCACAAATACATGAACATACATAGAAGTATAAAATTTTAAGCAATGTGTTTTTGCATGTTAATAGATAGAGAAAGTAATGAAAAATTGTTTTAAAATGTCAGTACATATAAGTAATGCTGGGCTTCTACTCAAAGGTATGTCTCCAAAATTACAAATGAAGGGAAACAAGATTAAAAATAAGGAAGCAAAACACACAAAACATTGATTTGAAATAAACCTTCCCTCACAGCTGTTGCTCAGAAGGGAGAAAAAGTTAAGTTTAAACAGACTGCAGTCATGACAGGCTGCAATTAAAAATAAAAAAAAAACATTAAAAGGAACAAAAAGATAACAGAATGACATCAATTTATTCTGATCAGCCAATCAAGGAATGACATTCCCTTTTTTCTATTTTGGCCATTACCAATGTTAAAAGATTTGATTACCTTATTCTCATTGGGATCTTACCTATCAACAGGCCCAATTGACAGCTATGTGCACTGATTTTCTTATGTTGTCTATATTTGTAATAGATTATATTCTGATGACAGACTGTGATAGAATTCAGGCAAAAAATACATTAAAATCAAAGCAATAAGAAAACAAAAACAAAAATATTAAAATAAAGTGCCATTGATATATGAGTCACATTAATTTTTTTTTTTAAACCTGAAAGAGATATATTGAAATCATCAAAATTTTGGAATAAAAAAAATGGAGAGGAATTTCAATGGGGTACAGTAGTGTTCTTGGCATGACCCATTTTCCAAAATTTTAATGTTGTCACTGCAGTTGAAAAGAACATTCTTTTATACTGCAGAACAAATGAATGACAAAGTAGGGAAAAATTCCATGTAACATGTTTCATCTTCTAGAAGAACCTCATCAGACTAATATTTTTCTCCCATATCTGTAGAGTCTAAATATGCAGGATTCTTGCACTTATTTTCAATTTGCTTCAAATCATTAAGTGAACCATGTCAATGGAAAATCTGCAATTTTCAAGTATTGAACTCATTGTTGTCAAGAATTTCCTGTTTCTGTAGAAGATCCTCTCCTCAAATCTAAGTATATGATGCAAGTATAGAATGATAAGTGCCTGTCATAATATAAATTGCTCAACACTGATATTTTAGGTTTGCCATAATTTCCATGCCTCAAATCAGGACTGTTTTCAATTTCCATTTTAGGTTTAGCTTTCTTATATAATAAAGTGTTTTCAAGATCCAGAATCCTTCTAGGCTTCAGAGTGCTCTGATTCACGCTATGTTAAACTCATCAACAACTGAATGTGAATACTACAACAACAAAATTATGAATAAAAAGTTTCTCTTCTGCAAATGTCTCCATACATCACTTCCAATTCACAAAACAAAAATAGATTTAAAATTTATCATTCAATCACTGGCATGAATGCCTAAATCAAAGTATAAAACAAAATTTCAAGTTGAGTCCCAGAGTGAACTGGAAAGAAATTGAAAGCTGGACAAATATCTGAGCCTTGCAAGATATGCAAAATATTATGGAATATGATGGTTGTGCCCATTATTACTAGAGCACATGGAACTATTTCAAAGAGAAATGCAAAGAGATAAGAATTAGAATTTTAAAGAAACTATCCAAATAACAGCAGTACAAAAGAGAATGCTGGAGTATTAAAGATACTTGTTGTAACTTTAAGTTTAGTGACAGTTTACCAGCATGAGAACTCACTGAGTATAAATTATAAATGACTATTAATTTTAATATCTGATGAGTACTCTTGGGATATTTTTCATGCAGCTGAGCCATGGGATTCCATTATGTTACATTGTTAACTCGCATTCAGATCTTCCTAAAGTGAATGCTCCACCTACAAGCAGATTACAGTTGCAAACTAAGTAATTGTCATGAGATCTTTCAATAATTCATCACAAAATACATTTACATTACTTGTACAATGGAACAATAAGGTGATAATGAATCAGTGTGTCTGAGAAAGGGGCTTATAATGCTAAAATCTAAATATTTTTTCCGTAAATCTAGCATCAGTTTACAAAAGCATACCATTATAAATTACTGTTTTTAATGTCATTTTTCTCCCTGCAAAAAAAAAAGTCACCAATGTTGCATATTTAACATCAGTGCTAGTGAGCAGTGTTGAAACCTGAGTAAAAGCTAGGATTTCAAAATGAATTTCAAGGTAGAAAAACTGATTTTGTTTGGTGAGACACAATGTTCCTACTGTCCCATTCTCTTTTCTCCTGTTTTATTCAATGTCAGACCTTAACCTTACTAAATATTAGAGAGTATTCTCTATAAATTTTGGGCAGCATCAAAAATGCATTAAAGTGAAAAAATTTTTTTCAGATTTTGATTTCTTTAAGTATTATGTTTGAAAATTTAAAAAAATGGGTATATGCAGAATTTGAACATATTCTCTCATACTCCCTACCCTAGATCATACTACTACTCCTGCTCATGAGCAGAGATGCACAGTATATCAATTTGAAACTTATACTTACCTAATCTTATCACTACTTTCTTTTGTGTGACATAAGGATCTGCAGCATCATCTTATTTCTTTTTTTTTCTATGTCACTACTACTATTGTTATTATTATTAGTTCTATAATAGATATAATTCTTATAGAAGTCAGTTATTTTTCTTATATTGCTGAGTTTGCTGCTGATTTTGACACTGACTTACCTTTTGCCAAATTGACCTCTGGTATTTGTAAAAGACAAAATTGTTTCTTTTTCTTTCTTTTTTTTAGGTTAAGGTCTCACTCACCAGTTTGTAATGCTCTGATTTTATTTAGAAGAAATAAGTTTCATTGAATGTATTTTTTGTTCTTCCATACATCTTTGCCAATTGATTATTTTGTTTTTTTTATAAGGCTGTTTGATGTCTACCTTTCAATAAAGAATGAAAACTTAAGATAAACATATATATATATTTAACATTTTTAATGTCTGTTAGAGATATAGAGAAACTAATGTTTTTAGAATGAAGCAGCTAAAATATTCTGGAAATATTATACTAAATCAGATTGTTTAATCCATCCATCAAATTAAATTTGTTTGGAAATTAATATAAGGTTTTATATTAGTTGCTGTGTGTTTGTTTCTTAATACTTAATGAGGACCTGTGAAGGATTTTCTTTTCTTTTAACTAATATTCATTCAATACAAGGCTCATGAGCCACTGGAGATAGAGGGTTATTGAAGAGTTTTTTGTTTGAGTGGTAAGAGGTGCAGTTTATGAGGATATGTGAGAAAGATACAAGTTAACTGCAAACTTGAACAGGTTAAAACTAATGGCTAGGGAACATCCTTGTGGAAGTCAGTTCCACAAAGTAACAGTTTATGAAATGAAGCTGCTTGAGTCAAACTTACTTCTCACTAATAGAATACAAAGGGTATGAAAGTAGTTTACCATAGCACATGTGACATGGTAGGTTTAGCTGTGAAGATTAGAACTGGTGGAACTAAAGAATGTAGTCCTATGGAAATAACAATAGAGTAGCAGCATTTTATCTGTGGGAAAAGTGGTTATAGGGAAGAAAATAATTAATCCCCCACAAGGCTGTTTAGATGGTTTTGAACTCTAAAGTCAGGATTGGGCAGCTTCTGCCCAGATATGGCAGCAATACTCCATTTTTAGTCTAATTGAGCTGTTATAAAAGTAGTGGATGGCAAAGGAAGTTCATCAATTTTTGTAATATTTTACTTAAATTTGTTTGAGCAAGATTTGGTACTCAATCTGCATATTGTGCATTGAAAAACAAGAAAGGAATTAGAATTGTCAGTGGTCAGGAATTAATACAAGCAGTTCTAAAAGTATAGAGTTATTTTATCACTAATGTAAGTGAACTGATAATAATTTTTCTATAGCAATGCATTGAAAATCATAAAGACTATATTGTCAGATTTCTCTTTTCTTTCTGATAACACGGATTTCTCTTTTCTTTTTGATAACATAGATTTCTCTTTTCTTTTTGATAACACGGATTTCTCTTTTCTTTTTGATAACACGGATTTCTCTTTTTTTCGGATAACACAGATTTCTTTTCTTTTTGATAACATGGATTTCTCTTTTCTTTTTGATAACATGGATTTCTCTTTTCTCTCTGATAACACAGAATTCTCTTTTCTTTTTGATAACACGGATTTCTCTTTACTTTTGGATAAAGAATGTATAATTCCTATGATTCTCTTTCCTTCTATAATATATCATTTGTTTACACTAGATTATGTTATCACCATTGTTTTCTTTCGGCATACATTTTGCTCATAATTAGAAACTGCAGCAGCAGTGTTTGCCCATCATTTTAATTTGCATGTTATTGGAAAGTAATTATATGTATATTAAAGTTTGACAAATCAGCATATTTTACAACTATTCTATGAGAAGCATTCAAATAAAATGAGTTCATTTTTAAATACATTTTGCCTCGTGTATCTTCTGTTATAACTGGAGTTATTACAAGTATTTTTCTTTCTTTGTATCTATAATTAAATACGATTCAGGCAAATGCACAGGTGGTCTTATATATTTTTATGATTTGTTCTGTTACTTATTATGATTTGATAACAATGACAACTTATTACAATTACTTTTCAAGATGTTTTGAGAATTTGAGATAAAATATTTTCATTATTAGGTTTTGTGTGTTTCTTCCTGTCTTTTTACAGATTATTATTCCATTTCTAAGACAATCTATTTTTTATTGATTAAAAATGAATTTACATCCTATATTTTGGAGCTCATGTTTTGTATGTAATACCTAAACAACTTAGGCTATCAAAGCTGTTTTACTGAAGTAGGGATCTTATCCTTAATCTTTCTGTTATTATCTGTGTCTTCCAGTTTTATTCTTGTATTTATCTAATATTGTTGACTCACTGTTTTCATGGTAAACCACATTCCTCAGCTCCACCAGTTGAAATGAAATTTACATGATATCCTATCATGGGGCTTGGGGACTGACAGTATGAACAGATAGAACCCATCATGCCATCTACACTCAACTCCTCTTCATTCCTTTCATATTCCATTGGTAAGGATTAAGTTCCACTCAGACAGCTTCTTCCTCCGAACTGTTGCAATATGAAATGGTCTCCCAAACTGATGCTTCCCTGATTACTACAATATTAACCTCTTAATGCCAAGAGTTAACCATTATCTTTCCTACATATCCTCATAATATGTAACCCTTGTTCCCTCCCTATATGCTTTTACAACATCTCCATTTAGTAACCCTCTACCTTGCATGAACAATAGTAAACAAGTATGTATGTATATATATATATATATATATATATATATATATATATATTACATCAGTAGTAATATTAGCAGTAATACTATACTATATTCTATATTGATATGCTTTTCAGCTATGTCATATGAGTTCATTTTGTTCTGAATTTATGCAATTTAAAGTAACAGCCAAAGAATTGGTTGGCAAAAAATTGTATCTAAATTACATTTAGATTATCTCTTTTGTAATCACGAAACCATTGTGTTTCTCTGCAAATAGATTCTTTTAATATTTAAGATTACCTGACATTTGTGACATAATTCTGATATGCAGTTGAAAGTTTACAATCAGCTAATAATTAAAATATTTCTCAATATGATGGTTTTTGGTCATGACTCCTTCCAAGCAAATACCATTAGAAAAGATACAAGGTATGAATCTTCAACCTTCTATTACTTTTTTAAAGATTTGTAGCTGCTATGTTTCTTTTTAATTCGTTGAAAAAAATACTTTTCCCAGAAGAATAGGTATAAAATTATAATTGACACAGTGTTTGTCAGATTCTCTAAGATGAAATTTAAATCAATGTGTTTACCTATTGCACTATGTGTTAGATTGTGCCCTCAGACAAAAATTTGTAAATTTTACTCTCAGTCAAAATTCAAGTATGAATATCCTATCATGAGTCACATGAAGTGACAGGATGAACAGATGAACTTCATCCAATTTATATACAAAAAATATATTCTCAGGACTCAGCTTCTTATTCTAATTAGCATATGTGGCATAACACATGAGCAATATTGGGTAAAATTCCATATAGTTTTATACTCTAACAACAACAAATGCTCAAACTGTACAGCAGGCATAGGCTGCATTTTTTAAGCATGAGTTATGATGCTTCACAGGGTGGGCTGCACGACTATAAGACTTCAACGTAATTTTTTTTTGTTGAAGGTACCTCAGCCATTTTCACTAAATAAGATCATATGGGTAAACATCTATTTTAAAAATGGGAAATTTTTTTTCTTTGGTGAAGTGATTTTTTATAATTTTGAAAATTGAAGTCTGGTATAATATCACTGATGACAGTATGATTAATACATACTGCTTCTATATGTGATTTGTTTCTAATTATTTGACGATACAAAAAATATTTTTAAATGATATTTGTTCCTTCTCAAGAAAAAAAAATATAAACATTTCCTTTTTTCTAAAGGAAAAGATGTTTGCATGTATGATCTTCCTTAGTGGAAATCACTATTGGTTTAAAATAATGAAAATATTACAGTTAATAAAAGGTTTCAAAATTCCAGAAACATATTTAATCAGTGTTAAAAGTGTGGTTTAGTTGAACTGTACCTACACTACAAAGGCATTAATAAGTAAGGGAGTTAGGCATTTACTACTTATTCACCTTTTACACCAACTTCCCCAAACCTTTCTGAGTGAGAGAGAGAGAGTGTGTGAGAGAACAAGTGAGGATGAAACAAAACAAACAAAATTTTAATAAAAATTTATTTTCCTCATGATATTAGGCATGTCATTCAGAAAGCCAAACAGGTTACATGCAGCTCACAGACTGCTGTACATCTAGTGGTTTGGTAGGACTTTCAGTGTGAGGTAGTGAAAAAGTGTCCTGCAAATGCAGGGTGTCTCAAAATATATACACATTTTGAAACTTTCTCAAGAAATAATTCAGTTAACTAGAACCAACTATATCTAATTTAAATAATGCATATGAAGACAGTATTTATTATAAAGGCATGCTCTTAAGATTTTGTCATCACATGTTTTCAAATTGATGTCATTATGATGCAGATATAGCTGACAATGCAACACACTGTAATCACAAGCAGAATAGGTTGATAGGTTTCTTGAACTTCCGTGAAAACTTTCCAACACCCTTTCTTGCTTTACAGGTCATGGTTGTTATCTGTGGTCTTCTTAAATGGCTCTTGTACATGTTAGCTTCAAAATTATCTCTAGTTTGTGATATTGTAAACCATGCTGGTAGATATCTCTTCACCTTTGAACTTCAACTATATTTTTGTACTTGCATTTCAGTATGAACTTTCTTTGTTCAAAGTTAATCCTTAGATGACATTAGTAATACTAACATTTAAATCTGAAAAGAAATCAAGTTCATGTACGATAAACACTTTAAAATGAGTATACATTTTTTGTATATACCCTTTAGAGTAGATAATTGTTACTGTTTTATAGGTTTTTAAATCTGTACTATAAAAAGGCTCTTATATACTGTAGCAGTTTTAATCATATGTACTTGCTAACATTTTAAAAATAAAACTCAATGAACTGACAGGCAAAGGACAACAAAAACAAGGAATTCAAATAAAATATGCCAAAGTTTATTCTTGGCAAATAACAATACAAGTCCAGGAAAGAAAATGCAAATTGTTTATGTTGAAAAGAGTTCTGTAGAAAACAGATGAAAAACAGTGATTTGGAACTCAAAATCTAGTACTGAGAAATGTTCTAAGTAGACTGGAGAAAATGTTTATATAATGCTGCTGATGAGAAAACCATAATGACTGGTAAGTTACACAAAGTCATTATTGTATACTCAGGAGAAGACTGATAGGATGATATGTGTATAATACTGACTGGAAGTAAAAACCAGAAATGTTGACAGGCAGTAGAGACATGCCAAATCAGTTGTAAATATGCTGATAATAACTGAAACAGTCCATGTTCAAAAATAGGTAAACTCAGTCAGTTAACATGCACAGAAGTAATCCAGAACAGTCAATGTTTGAAGAAGGTAAACTGAATCAGTAGACATATGCAGAAGAAGTCTGGATTAGTTAATGTTTGAAGAAATATAAGCTGAGTGCAAAGGAAAGAATAATGTATGCCAATGACGATTGCTGGGCATAGAAAATGCCAATGGGCTTGGGAGCAGAGTGGTCTATGACCAGTATGATTGCTTTGGGAGTAAGATGCTGATGAACTCAGGAGAAGATTGGTATGCAACAGGAAATTACTGCTATGTATAGTTGATGCCAGAATGATTGGTTGTACACAGCTGATATTGAGGCCATTGATGCGTGCAGAAAATCCTGGAACCAATGGTCCTTTGCTGTGAATGCAGGTACCATTGACAAGTACTGGAGATACTGGAATGAGAGGTTGTGCATTGGCCCAAGCAGTCAGAAAAAAGGACAAATGGTAATTGCATACCATGTAATCATGGAAAAACAGTCTTAGTCCTGAAAATAATTCTCTAAGCACAGGTTAGCATGTCCATTATGACAATAGATTGTACCTGTAACAAGGCAAACCATGGGCCACATATGGGTTCGACTGATACAACAGGATCTCATGAGAGTTGACTGTCACTCAGGATTACAAAGACAGTGAATTATATGGTAACCTGGATTAAAAGGAACCATAAAAATTTCTATTGAGGATATGAGAACCCAAAGATCTCATTCTAGCTAAAAGTGCATCAACCACATAAGCAGGGTCACCATATAGCATAGAGAGAAAACCTATCCTCTGAGTATTTATCTTTGACTCATCACTGAGTCAGGATGTGATACAAGTTCCTAGCTGGTCATACCACTGCTACAGAACAGATGTTACAGAACAAGTCTGAGTCCAAGCAGTAGGGGAAAGGACAGTCACCAGTACAGAACAGATACTACAACAGGAGCACCTTCAATCACAGGAAAACCTATTGTCTGAACAGTTTTTTTTTTGCTGCTGATTTTATGGTAATACAAGAAGTTTCATAACAACTTCTAGTCATAATAAAAAATATCAAATTACTTGAGATCACAAACTATACTATGAAAAGGCCAGAATTAGTATTTATATTATGTAACCATAATCAAATATCTTAAAAAATGATGTAGTGAATTATTAAATTTAAATAACTGTTTAAGGTTGCAAAAGAAAGGGTTTACAGAAACAGGACACAATGATAACAAGGGCAAGGTAACGAGAAATTGATCATCAACCATTATAAAAATGAACAAAGTTGTGCTACACTATGATAATACAAAGAGGAACATTAAAAAATATTTTTTAATTATCACATATTACATACACCAAAAGAAAGCCTAGAACTTTTAAATATTTGGAATAATAAAAATGAAATTATATGACCTGCTGATAAAAATAATGTCAACAGAAGAGTAGAAGATTTATGTTTGTTGCAAGAGTTAGTGTCAATGTACTTCAGTAGACACTCGATGAAGGAGTCTCTGGTTATTAATCAGTTCATAATTTGCTTATAATTTGCTGTAAGTGATGCAAATGAATACTCTCTTCCTGATTAGGCAGTTCATTATTTTTAGTGACTTCTTCTGAATTGTTATCATCTCTTCTCCCATGTGCATTATATGAATTGGTTTTTATTATATGATCTGGACAGACTATTTGTTAGTGGCAGAGTTGGGGGAGAGATGAAGAGAGCTTGATCAGATGTGTTTCTTTCATCCTTGTTGAATGTCAAATTTCCTTTAAGTGAGGCTGACTGATTTTTGTGAAGTTCAAAGGGTTTTCGTTTAATATCAATTAATACACATGGCATTTTCTGTTGTCGTATAAAATGACTGACTTTTTTTTCTTGTGGTGAATATACCATTGCTAGTAATCAACCTTAGGAGTAATTAGTCTCTAAATGAATCATTATGTTTATGGACATATATTAATATGAAAGGAAAATCAGGTAAAAAAAAAATGATTATATTGAAAACTCACATTGATAGAATGACAATTCAAAGGTGTGATCAGTTGAAAAGTGACTTGAAGATACATTAGTTGATTTAATAAATTTGCAAGCTAATAAATTATGCTATTCACTGTTTTAGATTATTTTTATGTTCAAACAACCTCATGATGAAGAATGTTGGAAAACCTCCATCCAATGTCTTGCGAGATATGAATAACTTTTGTACATGCATAAATCTCATATTTAACAAAAATTGGTTTCTATATTTATTTCAGCTGTATTACAATATAATTTTCTTAGTCTCCATTCAAATCTATTTTTCCTTAATTTTCCCTCCACTGAAATCTATTTTTTTGTTAATTTCTCCTCCAATAAAATCAATTTATTTTGCCTTCCACTAAAATGTATTTCCTTATTCATCTTACCTTCCACTAAACATATTTTCTTTATTTCCCTGCACAGTCATCAAAATTCATTTTGTTATCTTCCTCTCCACTAAAATCTATTTCTTACTTTATATTCATCTTTATTTAAATCCGTTTCATTATTTATTTCCATCTACTAAAATGTGTCTTTATTTCTGCTGCTATGAAAATCCATTTTCTTTATTTATCTCCTTTTTCATTCCCTTCTTTATTTTAGGAAAGTTTCTTCACTCATCTAATGTAAGATGAAATATTAATTTCTTCTTTTACTTGTCTTCTAGGATTCAATTATATGTAGACCACAAAAGAAGAAATAAGTTAAAATATAATTTATGTCACAATTAAAAAAAAAAAAATTATCTAATGAAATTCTTTCTACAAGTTTTTTTTGTAACTTCTCCAGCTTTATCTATCTTTTGTTCAATGATTTGACACTATTCAATGATATTCATTTATCTAGATCTGTGCAGCTTTTAAAAATCTGTCATTGTTACCTGCCATAGAATCCCAAATGTAAAAAATAAATTAATTTAAAAATTAGTCAAATTTTAATTGTCCAACAAATATCAAATACCATATCATCTCCTGTGCATTTATCATTCTCAATATTTGCCTAAAAATCACCTTGTATATATTATCCTACAAAAGTTATATTAATAACAATTCAAACTTATAGTCCAACAAGTAAAGCCATGCTGTAAATTGAATTATTATTTCTATTATAATTCTGTTACAAGATCTATTCATTAGGATCTTAAATATTATTTTTATTGTGTGGCTCATCAAGCTGATTGTCCCATTAAGTTTATATTCATTCTCATATCTATTATCATAGAAAAGATCTGTTTTCCTCCCACCAACGTAGTACCACTTTTTCATTATGAGTGTTCCCACTAGATTTTATACATCCTGCCAAAGGGCATATTTTCTGTCCTTCTACACTTATGATCCATTTATGCATACATCTTACATGTATATTTTTTAATCTCTACACATTTCTCATTGAGCTAATTCAATTTTCTAATATTTTTATCTAAACTCATTTAATTTAGTTTTCTGATCAATCAAATAAGTTATTACCTGGATCAAACTCCTTCCCCGTCTATTAAACAGAAGTAGAGGCTTATCCATCGTTTTTTGTTTAATATGTGGTTTTCAGTTCCTCCTTCTAATGCTTTAATGAAAGGAACTCTTAACTTTTTGGTTATATGATTAGATGTTGTCTGTGTCTCTTCATTTTGAGGGTACCAGGTTGACAGTTTTCTGGTTGCTTCATCCTGACTTCTAGCAAGAACCCTGAACTCTTCAGTAGCACTTACATAGATTACAGTACCATGTTGTGCTTGGATAGGTGTCTCTGCAAGGAATTCCAGTGGACATCTCTATGGCTACAATATGTTTAAGTCTTAGCCATTTTCTGGTCAGTTGTATTGCCTTAAACAATGAACAGTAACAATTATTTTGACCTTTTCATCTTAAAATTCTTAAAATTTCAACCATTATAAATAATAGAAGTAAACTATTCTGCAAAAATCACCAAAATCCCACATCCTTTCTTTCTCCAATATTTGTGGTATTTGTACGAATTTCTGTAGCATAGAATCTTTTCACTTGAAACATTCTCCAGATATTATGCTGCAAAACTATTTTAAATTCTTCTATCTCTACCATTTAATTCTCTGTTCCAGGATATCTTCTTCTTCGTCAAAAAGGTTTTAGGATACACATGCATGACCTTCGTGTTTATATCAGGAAAATCTTCCAATGGCAAGTTCCTGGTTGATTCCTTCATATGGTTTTTACTTTCATTATTATACTCTCTTAGTTTTCTCTTTTCTCTTTATCATTCACCTTCTTTTCAGTACTGTAACATATTAAACAAAATATCTGACAGTATAGAAATGGTTCTCTCTCTACATTCATCTGCAAACATCTTTGTGTTTGGTGATTTTAATGTTCATCATATCAAGTGAATTAATCATTCTAATGCTACTGATTTTGCTGGTATTCAGACTTTATTTTTCAGTTGCTCAAACTCTCAGTCAAATAACATACTTCCATACTTGTTTCCCTAATAATTTTGAACAACATGTCTCTTTACTGGAATTGTTCCTTATCTCCTCTCCTGTTATGCATTGCAACTTTGTCCTCCTGGCAATTCATATCATGCTGTAGTGTCTATTGTTATTTCTTTTGACTTGTCTAGTCAGAATGAACGACTTATTTCCATTGCTAGCATACCAATTTGAAATGCTCACTGGAGTGAAATCTTTAATCTTTCTATTGAAAATTGTTTCTCTGAGGTTTCTTCTTGGTTGAAAGCTGGTATCAGCGTTTTGTGCCAGTTTGTAAATACCAGATAAAAGCAGAATTTTCTCCTTAGTTCACACTGGCATGTTCAGCCACTATAGCCCACAGGAATCTCTTTTTTTTCCTGCTTCATCAATGTTATAGCTCTGATATCAACATCCCCTCTTTGTCTCTGCTCATAATAATTGCAATCTGTCTTCAATGAGGCTAAGCTGTTTGCTGATAATAAGACACTGTGTAGCATCTTACAAATTTGGCTCTTGTGACTACTGGTGGCTCTGTAAAAGTGTTTTAACTAAGTGTAAGTTCTCATTCCTTTCTTCAAACAATTTCAAGTATCATCATCATCTGTGATAGTATCAATTAGACTCTGTAGAACAACACTAAAATAAACAAAATATTAGTATGTCTACAGTATTATCAACAGCAGTATTCATACTGGGCACTATACATGGAAAAATATATTTTTAAAAAATATGACTGTCTTTTATATAGAAAAACACATTGTGAATGTCAGCACTTTATACTTATTTTGTATATATGACAGAATATAGATAGGCTTCAGTTGAAATGAACAACCACATAGATGTTTATACTAAATTTATGGGATGAGGAATTAACATTTACATTCAACCTAATGTCCTCATCTTTATTTTTATTATTGTGGGCTCAATCATTGGATTGGGTAGTACAGATTTAGACTCAGTGGAAACAGGGTAAGCAATAACTGAACAGAAAGCAAATAAGAACGGAAGGAGATATAATTTCCTGAGGTTTACCCAGGTTAACAAATACCTGAAGAAGGATGGAGGGTGCAAACATTGTGAGAAGAATGAAGATGAGGACATTTGTCTAAATATAAATATACATTGATTTTATGTTTACAGAATCATAAAACCAAAACACCTACCAAAATTTATCTCATCACTGAGATTTTAACCTTACTTTGTTTTACAGGATCATCTATTATAATGCAAATGCATCTGTTTTTTCCATTCCCTTATACAATAAGATGTGCAGGTGGTTTAATGAAGGTAGGTTGGAATTAAAAATCAAAAAGCTAAGTTCAAATTCCACTTGGCTTTGTTACATTCATTTATGTACGCATACTCTTGGGAGAGCTATAAATCAATCTCTCCCCCCAGCTATGAGTTAAATAGTAGGTATTTATCTGGAGAAATCATTGTTATTCTCAAAGAAGTGTTAATAATGCAACATTTATCCATAAAAAATATTCTCATAATCCAAAATATGCTTCAGCGATCCACAAATGGTTGATAAGCTATAAAAAACAAATTCATCTATCACTCAAACAATCCTCATACAACAAACATATATAAGGAAATTTTTCACACTCACTAATGTGGAAATCTATATAAATTAATAATTACTATCTCATTTCAACTCATACTTCAAGGAACCTAGAACCTTAAGGTTATTTTAAAATAACTTGTACAAAACGTTTATGAATTTACTGGTTAAATTGATAATTTTATATTGTAAATAGTAAACAAATATTTACTCATATTATAAACGAACCATTGTTATTTGTATTCATTTATCAATGGTGATTATACATTGAATCTTTTGTCTGGCCAATTAATTTATCTGTTGATAACTAATTTCCTTTTTTTTCAGTGATTTCTCTGATCATCTTTCTGACCTTTACAAATGATCAACTGATATATAAACCCAAATTATTTCCTAATTCTTTTATTAGGATTAAGGGAAAATAAAAGAAGCTAAGAATTCTATTAAATTGCAACATTATCTACAGAAACCATATAAACTGTTTGGTACATATCTTCTCTTGGTTAATTGCACAGGAGTCATTTTTTTCTTTGTAGCTTATTTAAATAATTCTTTTAATTTGAATTATGACAATATTTGAAATTGTTGGCTGTTTATTCTACTCTTGATCTATAATACCACTCTTAGCTTTGTCTGGAAAAAGATCATGGGAGGAGGGAATAGAAAGGATGCTATGCCAAGTTGGGAAGGCATCTTTCCTCTGGAAATCAGCATCTGGAAACATGGCTTTTACTTTATCACCACCAGTTGGGTCATCATATATAAATAGATAATGTATGGTCCTTAAGTCTTTATCTTTAAATGAGGATAAATAAATAAAGATAGATAAATGTGTGTGTGTTACTTAAGGATGTGTGGATAACATAATGGTTATTAGCATAGAAAATGGATTCAGTAGGTTAAGTACAAATTCAAGGTGGATCTGATGCATTCATTTTGCATTAATATCCTTGAGAATGGCATGAATCCATCTTTTCTCTCTCACCCCAATCTATGGATAAATAGTAAGGTAGACTTAGTTCTTAGCCTTGGTAACAGAATAAAGATAAAACACTGCTTACACATTATAGGTGAGAACATGATAGAAGTGAGATAAGGGCATTGACTTAATGTTTATGAATAATGAATCTGTTAGTATAACATAAAATAAATCATAAATTGAATCTGTTAGTATAACATAAAATAAATCATAATTAGTATTAACACCATGTTGCCTCATGAGGCCTGCTCATGAGGCAACTTGGGGCTTATTTCAAAATATTTGAATTACAGAAATTTTAGGAAAAATGTAAATTCTTTCTTGACCATCCTTTGGTATAATTACCTGTGTTTAAATTTAAATAAATGGAAATGTGTATGTTTGGTGTGGACATTGGCAAATATTAAAGATAAACAGAAGACACCATATCTGGTAAAAGATGTGATCCATATAATGTTTGTTATGATACACCCAATAGGTTTGCAGGATTGCCTCATCAGTGATGTTATTGATGAGGGGTTATAACAAGTTTTGGGTTTTCCAACATCTATCTGTTCACTCAAGTGACCTTACTGGAGCAATACCCATTCTGGCAGGTGATCCTGATGCAAATGCACACCAAGCACACAATAATGAACAGAACATAAAAACAACATTTTTAATAAATTAATTTTAATTTTGTAGTATAACATTAAATTTACTTCTGTTTCATTTTTTTAAAAATACCTTTTAGACAGGAAAACAAAATACTCATAAAAAATTAAATTTCAGCAATATATTTATTGTTATGAATAACAATATCAAAGAAAAGCATTAAATCAGCTGTATGTAAGAAATACGATTTTTAAATAAATTTTTAATTGTTAAAACAAAACTGATGGAAAATTCTTCAGAGGAATAAAAAACTGTTAAAAATTAATCATAAAACACTAGAATTAACTTTCTTGAGACTAATATTTGTAAGAAGACTAGAAAAGTCAGACTAATAAATTTTTTCTTTAAATCAAATAAAACTTTAAAAAATATTTTGTTACTAAGCTGAACATGACTTGAACTAAAATTACATAAGATTTAATTCCTAGTGACACGAGTTGTCATGAGTGTTTTGGCAACAGTACCGATGCTATCGGTATATATTAGGAAACAAATATAAATTGTTTACAGGTGTTTCTCTCTAGTTCATATTTATGTTCACTGAGCTTAAACATAAATGTGAAGTATCCTCTGGGGATTGCACCTTTAAGGCTAACTACTGCTCTATGGCAAAATGTTCATTGATATTTTCTTACAAATGTAATTTTGTTTGAGGATCAAACTTATTACACTGGCAGTGATTGAGGAAGATGGGTAATCACCACTTTCAGTTTTTATTGAAAAATTTAATTTAGTCTAACACAGGACCACAAGTGCAGGACACCCATCAAGGATCAGAAATAAGATGGCCAGTGGATAAAGTGTTGGTTGAAGTAATCCATTGACTTGACTTAAAGAGTTGTGAGTTCAATACCTGACCATATCAGAGGTGAACAAAAACTTGGTAAGTTGAAACTGAAACTGAAAAATCCAGAAAAGGCATGGCACGTAGAACTAGAACAATTTACCCTGGTGAGCAAAATAAAGCTTTCAGTTCAAAATTCTAACATATATTATCTGAAGAAATCCAAAGTGTACAATGGCCAAAACATTGTGAATATGACAGTAAAGATGAGGACAACAATCTGAATAATGTAAATAGTGTAAAAAGATGGTATCTTGGCTTCAGTTATGTTCCCACTGCTGTAATGTAGATTTCCTATGTCTTTTCTATAACTAGTTTCAGGGTAAATGTTCTGATGATCTCTCCTCTATGGTACTTAGACTCTGTGAATGTAAGTGTAGTAATAGATTAGCAGCAAAATCTCATTTTACAGTTGAAATGACTAGATGTAACCATAAGTTCTATGCTAACAGTTTCTTTTCTCACACTTCTCACTTGTGAAAGTCTTTTCCAACTTCTTGCTTTCCAATCAAGATTGATCTTCAAAAATTTAAATGCAATGGCAATCATTATCTTCTGTTTTCATTTCTATTCTTTTCTTATTCTTTAATAATATTTTCTTATAATCTTTCACACACAATAACCACCTGCATTTTATTGGCTTTGATGCTTTGCTTGGGGTAAAATGAATATATATATATATATATATATATATATATATATATATATATATATATATATATATATATATATATATTGTAAAATACATCTATTGGATGCTTTGGTACACATCATCAGTGATGTTTCTAGCCAAGGTTCATTAGGGGTTTCTGGTCTTTCAACATCATACTCTCTATCCACAGTGACCCTGCTGAAACTGATCAGGTACTGACTTGTGTATCTTTTGTTAGCTACAGTTTTTTCCATCTTTATAGCTGCACACTGTGACTCCCCTTAGCAATATATATATATATATTGATGCATGTTTCATTAAATAATATAGTCATGTTTTGTCTATTTATTTTATGTAAATTCTTTTCATATCGTCTGATAAGCTTAATAGCATTATCATTAAAAGAAGAAAGAAAATCACAATATTGATACATATTTTTTAACCCTATCTAAGCTTTTGGCTTACATAAGCCATTATCAAAGATGACAATTACATTACAATATATGAAACAATACATGGAAAACACAATAATGATAGTCTATTTATGCTTACATGGTAGATTTCCAAGCAATGACAAACTCGTGCATATAAGACGCTGGAAACAAAAATTGCACCACAGCTCATGATGTCACACATGACCACGCCGGAGTGAATTCAAGAAGTATTAAGTATGGGAAGCCATTGGTATAAACCAATGTCTTCTGTTATCAATTATAGGCATTTAAGAATATTTGTGGAAATTTCATAGTTCATTTTGTTCAGCTTACGTTTCAACTGTTTTATGTGTATAGCTTCAAGAATTTTAAGTTTTTGTTTATTGTTTTCATGAGTATAGTTGTGTTTTCAATGAGGATTTTCATTATTGTGTTGTCCGTGTATTGTTTAATATATTGTAATGTAATTATCATCTTTGATAATGGCTTATATAAGCCAAAAGCTTAGATAGGATTAAAAAAAATATGTATCAATATTGTGATTTTCTTTCTTCTTTTAATGATAATGCTATTAAACTTATCAGACGATATGAAAAGAATTTACATAAAATAGACAAAACTTGTCTATATTATTTAATGAAACATGCATCAATGAAAAAATGCTGCCTAAATACACACAAATTTAAATATATATATATATATATATATATATATATATATATATATATATATATATATATATATATATATATGTGTGTGTGTGTGTGTGTGTAAAATGCAAAAATTTCTTGTAAAATATAGTGAAGTAATTCCCCATTGTCTTTTCCATATTTTTAAATTGTGTTGTTTTTATTCTAGACTGGTTAACACCCAAAGCTAGAGAGTTCAATCTACCATACGATTTACTTATAGTAAGGGAGGAGAGGATTCAGGCTTTTTCTAAGTGTACAGTACGAAGTGAATTCAAGAGACTAGAACCTGAATTTAGCTTGCTGAATACATTTTCTATACAGATAAACTTTACACTATGTTTCTCTTAAACTTTATATTACTTGATGAGATTGCCACATGTTTTATATATTTCTAATAAAAGCACTTCCCTCCATTCAGTGTGGTTGATAATTTACTGAATTCAATGTCCTCAGTATTTATTTGTTTCCAGCATCAAGTTTCTTATTTTAATAATATTTCACTTGGTGCTGATAACAACAAGAGTGGCTTCTTCTTCGCCTTCCTCAAATAACTTCAGGCACCACAGAACACATTAACAGAAATCAAAGATAAGCATAGTTGACTCTGAATCAATTTCTAAATCCAGTTTACTTTGTTCATTCTTCCTACATAGCCTCATCTAGAAAGTTTGGCAAATTTTTCTACTTGAAATGAGTGAAATTGGGGTTCTGTAAATAGGTTGGAGTAAATGCACCTCATATAATATATCCTCTCATTTCTTTGTATGTTAAGTCAAAATATTACATTTGTTCATGTTCTGGTGCATGAGAAAATTGAGGGGATTTTACTTTCTACCAATCTACACCTAATTGAAACGGAAGATATCATTAGCTGAAATGTGTTTCCAAAAGGAAATTCTCTTTCTCAGCCAACACCAATATTTTTTGTCTTTTATCTGCTTTTTTTTTTTATAAGCCAAGAATCTTTGCCATAACATTGCATGCAAAATTTTGGCTTTTACATATAAAATAATTCTCTGGATGTTCACTTGTAATTAACCTTAACAGAAATGTATCAATAAAGGATTTGGAGAAGGTTAAACATTGAGATAAAATGAGGAACAGCTAAGTTCTATTGGCAGTTGCATATGAAGAAATGTATTAAGTATAGAAAATGGGAAAAAAAAAACGGGGAGGGAAGAAAAGTTAATGTAGAAAAAGGATGAGACAAGTAAAGAAAGAAAAAAACAAACAAATGAAATGGATTGAGAAAGAGTGAGAAAAAAAAAGTTAAAAGAAGAGGGAAAGAAAAAAGTGAATAAAAGTAAAAGAAAGAAAAAGAAAAATTGAGAGATTTTTACCTCCAGAATTTTTCAAAAGCTAATTTAGTTTCATAACAAAATCAAGTACAAAAATTTAAATATCTAGGAAGTGTTTTAACAGAATATAGAAAAGGCAACACCAAAATCAAAAGGTATATTGGGATAGAGAAATATGCCTTCCAAAAGTTAAAGTATTAAGAAACAGGAAAATCTCATTAGAAACAAAGGAAAGAGTACTTAACTGTTATGTGATATTGGTCCTACTATATGGTAGTCAATGCTGAGCAATCTCCTCAGAGACTTGAGGCAACAGAAATGTGGTTCTACAAAAGGATGCTTATGCTGTTCATGGATTGAACATATGAGCAACAACAGACTTTTAAAGAAAAAGCAAATAAAAAGTGCACTTAGAATCAGAAAGAGATATTGAAATTTCAAAGGTACATAATGAAGAAAGATGTCTGAGGAAAATTTATACTCACAGGACAGATTGAAGGTAAGAGGAAAGCAGTGCATAACATACCTAATGTGCTTGAGTAATGGTTGGCAGAACTGGGATTAGGAGTGATAGTAAAAAGACAAAATTTACTAAGAGCTACAAAGAACAGGAAATTATGGAGAGCCTCCTGAAGGGACATGGTACATAGAAGAAGCCTTTATTCAACACTTTAGCATTTTCTTTTCCATTCCATTATTGAGTTTTTTCCTACCCTATTATACAACCCTTATTTATTATATCCTTTTTTTTAACTACAGTATTTGCCAGCATCAAGGACACAATTTTGTTCCTAAATTAAGTTTCTAAATTTACATAACATGCAAGAATTCAGTTTATCATCTAGTAGAGATAACCTTACTCTGGGGGTTAGCATAGGACTATGAAAACCCTAACCTTCACACAGCAAATTTTTGAGACTTATTTCAGGAAAAGAACTGTGTTCTTGACACTGGCAAATAGAGTAATTTGTATCTAGTTCTTTATGAAAACTTTATTATGTAACTTAACTTTTTCCCTTTCCAAGCCACCTCTTCACATATGTCTAAAACTGACATTACTGGAATATAATGAAGAAACTTTCTTTGAAGAAACTGAGTCACAGCCACCTTCCTTAACACCAGTGCAATCTTTAATTCACCTCAATCTTGTCAACCGAAATAATTTCATTCAACCTTGGAAGAAATAATTTTATTCAACCTTAGCAATTTAAACACTTTCATATCCCAATAATTGGCTCAAAAGAGACCTCATTCAGTTTAGGAAATTTTTACTGTTGCCTTATCAGTGAAACTCCATATGACTTGTTATATGATACTTGGTGAAGAGATAAATATTGTTAAGTAACTCCCTGGGAATAAAATAAAATAAAAATGAAGTGTGTTTATTTGTATCAATATTAAAATCTTTATAACATTGGGTATTCATTTCTCTACCAAATGATTATAAATAATCTGTTTATGACAATGCACTCTTCAAAAATCACTTCACTGAAACAAAAATGTTTTGGGCTTAAGAAGAGACAATAATTCTTCTTCTAGGAAACATGGTAAAAGTATTTACCAACTGTAAATATCCAGGAGACTTTTTGCTCTTACATAATGTTACAGTGAATATGTAAGGACATGTAGGTTTTACTGTGAAAAAAGAAAGAAGTGTAAATAAAGTGAAAGAATTTGCTTCTTTATATTGAGAGAGAGAGAAATGGATGAGATTGTGGTAGTATATTTGAAAAAAATATTTGTTATATATTATCATTGTACCCATTATTTAAAAGAGTGATCATTTTATTACATTGTGTAAAGTGGATGAAGTTGAGAACTTTTCAGCATCTCTGCATAAACATGTCATGATGCTTACACACTCATGTATATATTATATAATTATGTATGCAATTATAAATCATATGAAACTTTATATATAGTATTGGAGTAAAAGTTTGTTTTCTGTTCATACTACCTGGGTAGGTAGATTACTTATGGGTGAGGGGTTTGTTCAAACATTTATTCCTTTTTCCATCAGATGTCATGGTAAACCACTAATGAAATATTTTATCAAAATACCTGGTAATAAGATAGAGTTCCAGGAGAGTTGGGTACATGCTGATTCCAGTGGCATTAGTTTATTTGAATTTTTTTTACTGTTGTTGTTCACCCAACACAAGACCCAAAAGCCTCTTAAGTGTCACTGAATGCGCTATTTGAAAGATCATGATTGATTCAAAGCTTCAAGAGGTTAAGATAATAATGTTCAGAGAAGCATCCTCTTAGGAGTTTGTTCCATAAAGTAACAGATCTTGGGAAGGTGTTCTAATGGAATTTTCTTCTTACAAATGAAATACAAAGGGAAAGGGGGAGGAGGTTTGACCCTGTATACATGACATTTATGAAATGAATGTAGTGTTAGGTAGAAACTAATATATATTTGTAGCTGTCATTCCATCCCAATATTTTATATATCTTTTTCTTTTTATGTGTTGTGTCCTTTCAGGACATAGGCAATCATGGCTCTCCACTTCCCTTTATTCCTTGCACCTCTCAACAAGTTCCGTCCCACTGCCACCTACCCCAGACCATGTTCTGTCATCTACTTGCTTAAGCCTGCAAGGTGTGTCATGCATTGTTTTCCCTTGTCTCTTTCCCTGTATTTGACCTGTGAGTAAAGGAGGACAGATGTCACATAACAACTCAGTACTCTTTTCTTTGTTACCAAATAAATTCTCCTGTTTCACAATACTCTGCTCAGCTTTTGGAATTTGTGTCCTTGGCCATTCCAATACATCTACAGATCTCAAGGTTGCACTTACCGTCCTCTGTCAAAACGCTTCCCAGATATTTAAACTTTCGCACCTGCTTGATTTTAGTGTCCTCGATCTGCAAATCACATTTCAGGCTCATCCTTTTACTGATGACCATGCATTCTGTCTTCTTGTAGTTTATGCTTAGCCCCTTCTTCTCACTCTCCTTTGCTACATTCTGTAGGAGAATTTGTAATTTCTTTTCAATGTCATCTGCATATCTTATGTTGTTAAGATTGTGGCCGCCAATGCTGAATCCTGGTAGGATTTTCAATTCTCTCAGAATTGTATAGGTTGAACAGGTGTGGTGAGAAGACACATCCTTGCCTTATGCCCCTTTCTATTTTTGTATATTCACTGAACTTGTTCTCTATGTGCATGCATGTTGTTTGCTGCAAGTATAGGTTCTTGATTATTCTGATATCTTTCCCGAATATATCGAGGTTGCTGAGCAATTCCAATAGATCCATGTGGCGTACTTTGTCGAAGAACTTTGTGTAGTCTATGAAACATAGATACATGTCCTTCTGCATTTGTATTGCTCTTTCTGATAACATTCTAAGCATGAAAATTGCATTCTTTGTTCTGGTGTCGTTAACAAACCCATACTGTTCTAGTCCTATATCTGGCATGATTCTGTTGCATGCTCTATTCATCAGAATATGGATGATATTTTGTTATGTGGCTCATTAGGCTGATTGTTTGGTGCAGTTCACATTTGTTTGCACCTGGTTTCTTAGGCATTGCTATGAAGATAGATCTGCTGAGGTCTTCTGGTATATCCCTGCTATTGTAGATTTCATTTTATGTAAAATCACCCTCTCTATACCATCTTCAGTTCTACAACTACAGTTCCTTGACATACAAGATTATGTGGGGAGTGAGAAAAGTTGGTGCAGATGCATATTAATCTAGTATTAGGTATTCATATCTTTATGTAAGATGAGATTCACAAATCTATGTGTTAGCTAGTGTATATTTACACACTGTTAGGTGCACTTATGTACACAGAGCATATATTTGTATGTGCTTTTCTCCTCTTTTTTCTTGTATTATTATTATTATCATTTTTTTTTCAGCACTCCCTTCCATTTTCTGACAATGGTTTGCCAAAAAAAAACAATATTTTATCAAGATGTTTTATAATTTTATTTGTTCCTTTCCATTTTTTCTTTCATTTTATTCATAACTTTTTTCCTTTGTTCCCCCACTCTTTTCCTGTCTCGTCAAATGTCTTGGACAAACAGTCTTTAGAACTGACTACACACAGGGATGTCTTTCCCATCCCAAGTTTTATGACCCTCTTCCTTTACATTTAAAACCTCACTCTCCTACTACCCACACCAACAAGGACAAAACAGCCTAACACCAATTCAAATTTGAATCTAAGTTTATTTTCATAAGAAGTTTCACACAGCAAGGAATCAGACAGAGATCGGATTTGTGCTAACAATACCATCTACACCAGGATTCCCACTGGCCACAAGAACAACTCTTGGTGAGTCTTCCCCATTTCTCTGCTTATTTCTCACACTGCTGTTGTGGGAGGGACATAAGTGTGCCTGAAAATTTTGAACTTAAAACCTCATGCTTCATTTCTGTCATATGGTTAATAATTAATATTTAACAAATGTTTTTCATACTGATCACATTGATACCCTTTCATTTACCCTTGTTTTATTAACCAACCTATCTATTTTACATATTACAAGAAGCACACATGGACTCTTTCTTCTAATTATATATATATATATATATATATATATATATATATATATATATATATATATATATATATAGTAAAAGAAATGAAACAAAGTGGAAAAGGTTATTAATAACAGTGTGTTTTTACCTTTGTTTGTTTATATGCATCTTCAGGTCGAGAGAAAAATGCCTTGTCATTCAAGTTTTTCCACTTGTCATTTCTCCACTTTTGTTCAGAATCTATATCTTACACACACACACACACACACACACATATACAAGGTGTCTGCAAAGACATTAGGCAAATGGAAAACTGGGTGCTGTTGAAATGTTTACATAATATGAAGTCAGTAATGAAGTTTATATACAAATAGTTAATTACAGTCTGAAAAATTAAAACATAACACTGAAATTGTTAATATCATTAAAAGAATTTTAATAATAACATACATGCAACAAAAATTTTGTTGCCAACTCTTACAAGTTTTTCCTAATGACTTTTTGAAATTGTCTAAAGACATTGTGAACACCCTAATCATTCGCATAGTGTTAGTTTATAGAGAATAAAATTTTAGATAATGTTGCAATTGAGTTTTCCTTTTAGGTGAGAGCAGTTATAACAGTTAAGTGGATGTATACGCAATAACTTTTTTACAATATACATTTGACAACATATAACCAAATAAAAATTCTATGTCAAAAATTAATTAGAAAAGTATAAGCAGGAGCATTGTAATTTCTTCAGGTATAAATGATGACTATTAAGTAATAAATAAATGTTTATATATTTAAAGAAGAATCAAGGTTGGTGATTTCAATTTGGCTATAATTATTCATGTCATAATGTCTGACGCTATTTCTAAATTATTTACCCTTCCTAAATCATCTGTTCCAATATCTCATTCTAAAGTTCAAGAAAGAAAATACTGTTACAAATAAAACTGAACATGATAGGAAGAAGAAACTGTCAACCAGAGTAGAATGTAACCTTCAAAGACCAGTTGAAAATGACCCAAATACAATGAATAAGTATCTCAGGAAGCCACTGATGTGAAAGTAATACTATTACAATAGATCTGCACAGAGTAGGCCTACCAGCATGCTGACCTTTTTCTAAATGCAAGGCATTTGAAATCTTGTTTGGCATTTTGTAAACATAATTAATATGCTGACCTAGGAGAGTATATAGTCATATCAGGCAAATGTAAAACATTTGAGGCGTAATGACAAATTTGTTTGGGGATGTTAAGATGAGGCATTCAAACACAATCCCTACAACAAAGGTGGAGGGTGTATCATGCTTTGTGGGTGTTTCTCCTCAAAAGGAAGAAGAATCTTGGTAAAAATTAATAAAAAAAAAAAAACAGTGCTAATAATTTAAATCAGTGGTGATATACTGGAAGTCTAAAGTAGATTCATTTTCATAACACTGCCAGATGCAAAGAAATGCAAACTCCATTGGTACATTCAGGGTAACGAGCCATATAATAAAACATATTTGGATGCTAATGAATCAAGCACACACCAGAATTAGACTGGAATTAGGACAAGAACAGTGCCAATTTCTAAAGACACTGGAACAAGTAATGGAATATTTATGCTCAGAATGATACCAGAAAGAGAAGAGAAATGCTGAAGGATGTGTACCTGTTTTATAGATTATGCATCACAAAGTACATCACAAAGAACTGTTGGAACTGATAGGTATATACTTGATATATTTGTGAAGGATATTCAAATAATCAAGAACTTATACTGACAGCAAACTGCCTGCATACAGATAGAAAATGAATTCAGTAAGAATAAAAATTATGGAAAAGAGCATAAGACAAGGGTGCTGCTTCTCACCAGACTAATTCAAGCTATATACTGAAGTGATTCTGATAGAATTATAATTCCTACCAGGATTTATTATTGGTGGCCACAATCTTAACAACATAAGATATGCAGATATACAGTAAGAACTTCTACAGGGAAAGCCCAACATGCAAATTACAAATTGCAGGTACCAAAATCAAACAAAATAGAAATTTGAAATAGTGAAAGGTGCCTTCCAAAAACTAAGCAAAGTATTAATAAACAGGAAAATTTTCTTAGAAACAAAGAAAAGAATACTAAAATGTTACATAAGTCTTACTATATGGCAGTGAATGATGGACAATCTCTTCACTGAGATGAAGAAGAGACTCCAAGCAACTGAAATGTGGTTCTATAGAATAATGCTGTGAATACTATGAACCAAACATGTGAGCAACTATAAAGTTTTCAAGAAAATGAAAAGAAAAAGCATACTTATATGTAACATCAGGTAAAGATAATTGAAATTTCTAGGGCACAGAATGTGGAAAGAGGGATTGGAAAATTTTGATACTCACAAGACATGTTGATGACAAGAGGGGTAGAGAAGAACTGCACATAACCTACCTAGCAAGCTTAGGTCAATGGATGTTGGAAAAAAATTAGGAGATAACAAAATGACAAAACTTTTTAAAAGCTAAAAAGGATAGGAAAATTTGAAGAGCCGTGAAGAAAACTGTGTGTCCATGTGTGTCTGTGTATATATATCTATATATCTGTATGTGTACAAAAAATATTTGTATATACACTCATTTAAATTTTAATGTGTGTGTATAAGTTAAAGAGAAAAAATATTGTAAATGCATGTACATGTTTCATATTATAATTATATTTACATGTAAAATAATCTAGTTTAACTCTATTTGTGTGTGTGTGTGTGCGTGTGTGTGTGTGTGTGTGTGTGTGTGTATATATATATATATATATATATATACTGAAACATTTCAGTTTCCTTATTCATCTGGTGAAAGTGACTTGAAAGGAAGTTGATATAGTTTTAATGTTTATATCTTTTCTCTTAATTTATCTGATGATTTTTACCACATATGTTTTGGAAATTCTGATAACATTCAAAGAAAGAGATACAGATTAAAAAACAAACAAAAATTTGCTAGGAAAAATTCTGTCTGCATGAATTGAAAAATATAAGATAAAGTAGATATCCTTCTTCCATGAGCTTACTGATTATAAGAGTCCTTGAAATTTTGGTTAAATATGCCCTTCCCAAATTTGTCAATAAGCAAGACATCAGCATCCATCTGTTCAGCTCTTTTCTATTTTTAAGCTTAATAATTAATAATTAACAAAATATTCCTCTTTTTAAGGGCATTTGTGCTCTTTTTGAGAAACAATTATTTCATTACATGAACCAATTTCCATCATTATAAATAGATTATACATACATGAATGTATATTAATTCAGTAGATACTTATGTGTATATAGAGGTAAGTCAAATACACACACACACACACACACATATGTAAGTGGACATTCAGCAGCGACAGTCTGTTTCATGCTTAAATGTAATAATCAGGCCAAGGCATGACTACCTTCCTTTACAATTGTGTTTAAGCATAAAACAGACTGTCGTCACTAGGTGTTGACCTCAATGTCCACTTCTATATTTACATACATTCTATCCCAGATATTGAAGACAAACTCATAAATATAGAATACCTTGGGCAGAAACATTTCTTTCAAACATACTTTGTTGAATATGACAGTTAAGAAAAATTTGATGACGTTCTTTGTTTAGATTTTCTAATATTCTTACATTTTTTAATTAGTGACTATAAAAAATTTAGACACAAGAAAAACTACATTTTAAACAGAAAATATGAAAAATTAACAATACTTAACAACAAACCCCCTCAAAAATGGCTAAAGAAGTGGCCAAAATACTTGGGACAATAAATGGTAAAGAAAATTTTTACACTCCCTTACTCCCACCAATAAAAAAGAAAATGTAAGAATATTAGAAAATCTAAACAAAAGAAATTCATAAATTTTTCCTTGTCTGTCATATTCAATGAAACATACGGATGTGTGAGTGTGTGTATATATATATATATATATATATATATATATATATATACTAGCAGCATGGTCCGGCATTGCCCGTGCTTGATTCAAAAATCGTACGACTCATACAGCAATCGCTATCACTTGACTTAAAATATTTTTGCCCTTCCTTGCCTTTAAAGGAGTGCCCTTTCTAAGCTCTATACTAAACATTAAATCTGTTATGAAAAAAGAACTAAACAAAATGAACACAAAATGATCAGCTTTAAAAAAGGACTCATAACTGGAAAAACCGAATGAAAAAAGAATGTTAACAACAAATACTTTTTCACACCCAACCCAGTTCTGCGGAATCAGAATCAACATTGAGTTTAAGCAAGCGAGTAAGCCAATTGGAGTAAAGTGTCATGAAGATTTAAATTTTTCCATTTGTGGCGAATGCAGCTATCGATTTTTTTTGCATGCTAGCATGCTAGTTAATATTCATGTCGATCAGCTGTTGGCTCTCACGCTGGCCAATTGAATCTTCCTGCCTATTCGTGGCAGCCAGCTATAGGCTCTCACTCTGGCCAATATAAAATGGCTGCAAACTACATGAAAACTGCCGTAGAAGCATGAAAAAATCAATTATTTCCACTATCGATGGGAGTTGGGAAACGCAAAGTCAGTCTTGGCCTTTCTACTAACTTGGAGCATGTGCATGTAAATTTTGTTGCAAATCCGTCAAAAATTGCGGCCGTGCATTCGTTACACACACACACACACACACACACATCCTGCCTTTTATAGATAGATATATATATATATATCTTCATGTTTGACATCAGTCAGATACTCTCACCCCTAGGCTATTGGTGCACGTCAGAGAAAGGGAATTCTTAATGCATTATATACATGCTATACAAATGCCATACTGGGGTTTATGAAATATATAATTTCCTAAGTGAATGAGTAAATATAGGTAGGAATACGATGACATATTTGTATACAAATACATATAAATACTCTATAATGTATGAAAAAACAATGCTCAATGTTAAGTAACAGAGGTATTTAATATATATATATTAAGAAATATACATAATATCTCAGAATTTCATGCTGAAGTAATTTTCAAGTGCTGAAATTATTAAGTTTATTTTTATTTATATTTTGTTTTGACACTGTTTTTTTTTTTTAAATTTCTTGATTCACATGAAATATATTATTGTTGCAGTGGAATATTATTGGAGTCAAAACATTTAAATGAATTGTAGTTTAATTTTGAATTTGAATTTAAGCTCAGATTACCATTTAAGATTAAAAATGAGGAAATAAATATTAATTCTAAATTAGGGAGACACTGGTTTTGAAAATGTAAGTCAACAAAAGAGAGCATTTGAAAATCAAGGGAGGTAACTCTATTTTTTTCTAAAAATCGACAGTAATTGATAATATAAAATAACTAAAACTAATATCAAGAACAAAGTATGCCAAGATATAAAACAAAATAAAATAAAGTACTAACACTATTACTAATAATAATTATACATAACAATGGAAAGAAATTATTTAAAATAAAATGCGAAAATAAGAAAGATAAAGGAGAATGAAATAAAAACCTTATATCGGATTATATAAATATATAAATAAATATGCTTAATGTTTAAATGAATTGTAGTTAGTTTTGAATTTGAAGTTTGGCCCAGATCAAAATATAAGATTGAAAAAAATGTTGAAAATAAGAAATATAAATTCTAATTTAGAGAAACAATAGTTTAATAACTAGAAGTAGTGTTTTAAAATCAAGGGGCGGGGGTAACTATAATTTTATCTGGGAATCAATAGAGTAATTAATAATAATATTATTAATATTCCTAAAAAAAGACTAACAAAAGTGATATCAGTAATAATAAAATATTCCATGATAAAGTAAGATAAGGTAAAATAAAATTAAATAAAAGCCATATATATTACCTATAAATATCCAAATAAGTAAATAAATAACAAATAAAAAAGGAAAATTAATGAATAATTGTATAAAAATAATGAATGCAAATAGATGAGTAAATAAACACATTTCTAATAGTAAGACTAAAGGTGAAAGAAAGAGACAACAATCAAGGCAAAAAATAATATTTATATACTAAAAAGGTAGTGATAAGATTATGAAAAAAAATGTTAAATGTGTTATTGTCTAAAATTAAAAATAGTTGTACAATAAAGATAGCCAGAAAGAAAAATAAAAAATATGAAAATATTCCTATCAATACTAGTAAATGTGGATGCCTGGTCTGGTTAGACTATATTCATCTAAGTGAATGTGTTTAAGTAGGAATTTGGATTTGGCAGGTGCTAATCAACTCACTTCTTTTGTTTAAGAGGTTAGGATTTTTATATTTTTCATAGGCATATAAGTTACAAGATGAGAATACTGTTATCAATAAGAAAAGAGGAAAAATCTTTGGAGAGATGGAACAACTTCTTTCTTTTTCGATTGATAGGTTGATTCATCAGTGGGCTGCTATCAATCAAGAAATCATTGAAGCAAAAGCATTGTCTTTGGGAACCTGAACAAAAAATACCCAGATAAGAAAGATGTAGAGTTTAAAGCAATTCAAGGCTGATTTATGAGATTTAAAGTACAAAGAAGTTATCACTATTAAGAAGCAAGGTGAAAGTGCATCAGCTGATGAACAAGAATCAGCTGATTTTCCTAAAGCATTGGCTAGGTTCATCAAAGAAAACTGGTTTCTTCCTGAACAAATTTTTAACATTGACAAAATTGGATTATATTGGAAAAAATTGCCAGACCATTCTTTCATTACTAATGCTACTATATATATATATATATATATATATATATATATTTAATATTATTATATTATTTATAGTAATATTTTACATCATAGATAACTTATGATGAAAATGATTTATTTGGGAAACTAGAAAACAAATCATTACCTTATTTGAAAGTTAAAAAGAAGGAAGGAAACTTCTAATTTAAAAATTAAAAAACCTTTATGGGTATGTCAGGAATAGCCTATCAAGAGACAGATCTAAGCTAAAAAGGAAAATGAAGAATAAAGTCATAGAGTGTGAGTAGGTGGGTTATTAATTCATGTTTTAGATAAATTGAAACTTTAGACATGTCCAACAGCAGACAAACTGTTGTAAACAAAGTTTAGATAATATGAAGTAGACAAGGTTGTATTAAACAAAATGTTAATTTTGTGACACTATTTGGCTTGCTAAAAGGAAGAAAGGAGAAAAGAAAAAGGAAAGAAAAAAGGAAAGGTGAGAATTAAAATTAGGTGATAAGAAGCCATCACGAAAAGGACACTAAGCGGTGTTATTTTTCTGACAAGAAAAAGTGGTAAAATTTTTATTTTTCCATTGTCGAGAAGGTAAAAAGGAAGATACTGGAATTAATCTGATTTAGGTTACGGGGCGGGTGGAAATTCCAGGTTGACCAAATAACCTCAGAGACAGAATTCTAAATAGATAAACATTGACTGTTTCACAAAATGTCCATTTGGACCACACACCGTTGCCAAAACAAAACACCAAATCATTGGTTATCTACGGAAAAGTCGTTTGGAAAAAGTCATCTGTTTTGTGTCGAAAACTGGCTATGGTGGCAAAATTATTTTATCAGGAATAGATAACGCCAGAATGCAAAACGTCTGGTTGACCACCCACTTGTTAATTGGCGAAAATCTCATTGACGAATTCCAGGTAATTCGGTTAAAGATAAAAGGTCTAGGGTGTGAGGTCTCCTCGAAGAGAAGAAAGAAAAGGAAAAGTGAAAAAAAAAAAGATAAAATTTTTTTTTCTTTGAGCAAGATTTTTTTAAACCGAGGCTAGTCTGGCCACACCCACACCGCTGAGCGCCCATTGGCTGAATGATAGCAGGAGTATTAGGCGGAGTTAATCATGTGAAGCAGGAGAGGAGGCCTGCTGGCACCCATTGAGGGGATAGGTGTGAGATGCTACTGTGAGAGAGAGAGGGAAAACCATTGACACCCTCTGAGGGTATGGTGAGATAACAATACGAGAACAGAAGAAGGTGGGAGGACGAGAAGACTTCCAAAAATGGAAAATAATAAAATTTTCCTGACCGAAACAAAGAAGTGGATTGTGGGTTTGGAATTATCAAGGAACCTCAACTGGTTTTGGTCGGCATCCATATAAGCAAAGTCGCAGTGAGCGAAAATCAGTTCAGTTCAGTTCCAGTTGAGAGGCAGTTGAGTTAAGTTCGAAGTTCGCAGTTGAAGTTGCACCCGCCTCGCAGAAGCTGACTAAGATTCACGCAAATCATGACTCATCTTCTAACCAAGAACAATTTATTTTTGAAGAACGACTTAGACTCACACCACCAAAACAAGTTTTATGAATTTCGCCTGAAGACACACCAAGAACCAGTTTCTTAAAAGAACAAACAACTTAAGATGTTAAGACTCGCCTAATAAACACAAAGTGTCACGAATCCATATAGTGGGTTGGGAAGAAGACTCAGTCCTGTACTCAGCAACCAGATATAAAGTATTGTTATCCTTTTTTTAACATATTTGAACTTTTCGAGTTATTATTTTATTTTCTTTTATACATACTTGTGCGATATCACCCTTGTTCAAACTCGACTTGCAGTACAGCCCAGCGACTGATTGATTTCGTCTGCCTAGATCAATTCACAACATGGGTAGGTTGGACTGGAAATCAAAGCAGTTACTTTGGTAAACAGACGTTGGAGGCGAGCTGGGAACAACAAGGCTGATACCGAATCTAACCAGATTCCCATCCGAATCAGCAAAAGCTTAGAACGTCACATTTGGTGCCGCGATCAATACCAAGCCAGTTGGTCATCACAGGACAGGATAGCACGACGGGCGCAACCAGGCAGACGTCACATTTTGGTGCAGCAACACCGAGGGGGGGACGTCACATTTTTAAGGAAATTCAAAGTTTTTTTTTATACTACAAAACCTTCTTAAAGTGGGTGCTAGTATAATTAAAAAATATATATATATAGAAACTAAAATGCAATACTTATTATATTGAATGGGCAATGCAACAAGGCAAATTAAAGTTGGAAAAATCAAAGAATTAAGTAAATATTATGTGGACTATTATATACTAATAAAATAATGGATATGTAATTGTAATGTGTAAATTTTTTGAAAAATTCTTTTAACTGTTTTTCAAAGTAAACATTATACAATGCTTACAAATTACTGTTAATTCATTTCTTTGATTTAGGAGAACTTTATTTTTAGGAAACTTTATAATATGCAGCTTTTCATGTAAACACAGGGTGATGGGTCATTTAAGGATTTACAGTTTCCTGTTTTTTTAATATTTCCATTTTACAGTAGTGGTTTTATTAATTTCTTTTAAATGCCAAAAATATTTAGAAAGGGATGTTCAGTTATGATGAACATTGTTGTTAAAAGAAGGTATGTGTGGATACCACCTCTGTTTAAAGGGTTTTTTGTACTATCAATATAAAATTTCTTAACAGTCAGATTTTCACTAGATGAAGTAAACAATAGATTCAGTAAGACACCTATTTTGCAATAGACAAATGTTAGGATTTCTGCAATTACACAATTTATTATCATTATTGATTTCAGTCTGGGAATTACTATTGTTACTTTGATTTAAATGTTTATTTAAAATTTTATTATATTTTTTAATAATTTTTTCTTGATAACTTAATTTAAGTGTATTTTTATTGAAAATCTTGCTTAGGTTCTATATATAATTTTTTTTTTACATTATGCTAGTGACTCCTAAAAGAAAGTTTTGTAGTATAAAAAAATTTTGAAATTCCTTTAAAATAACATTTTGTTTAATACAACCTTGTCTACTTCACCTTATCTAAATTTTGTTTGCAACAGTTTGTTTGCTGTTGGACATGTCTAAAGTGTCATTTATCTAAACATGAATTAATACCTCACACCCTTCGACCTTATTGTTCATTTTCTTTTTTAGCTTAGATTTGTCTCTTGATTGGTTAATCCTGACATGCCCCAAAATATGTTTTTTAATTTTGAAATTATGGTTTTCCCCCTCCTTTTTAATTTTCAAATGATGTAATGATAGGTTTTCAAGTTTCCCAAATAAATCATTTTCATCATGAGTTATTTATCATTGCCCGATAAAGGAATATTATAGTTCCGAAACATGAAAGTTTTTTGTGTAGCGATGTAAAATATTATAATAAAAAATATTATAATAATATTTTGGTCTATGTTGTATTGAGCACTTTTTCTTAAAAAAAAGTAAATGCTAAGAACTGTGGATTCTTAATCTGTTCTTACTCTTTATTTGGATATAATTTCATATATATATATATATATATATATATAACATGTAAGGATTCTCTTTTGTATTTTGTATTAATAAACAGAAGTAAAAAAAAAATAATTTGAGAAGGCTCATAAATATATGTCAGGCTAAATATAAAGGTCAAATTAAACTAGGGAGGATGTTAAGTGATGTAAGTTACTGCCTAAAAAACAAAAGTTTGTAAATGTAATAATTACATTAAAAAAGTAAGTAAGAAAAAAATATAATAACATTTACTAATTTTTGTTTATTAGGCATTAGCTAGCATCACTTAACATCCTCTATAGGAACTGATGACATTGGGAAGGTTGTTGATTAAATTAAGGAACAATGTAGGTCCAAGAATATATCATTAGTATCAACCACATTAATGCAAAACAAACTAGAAAAGTGGCCAATCAAAAACGTTTATTACACAATTTGATATGAAAATTTGGTGAGAAATACCATATACCTTCAACTAGAGAAGAAGACCAGCAGACACAAGGAAGTATCTGTTAAAATTGGAGTATAAGTATAGCTGGGGAAAAAAAGATTCCTATGGAACAAGCATGTGTGAGCCAAAGGGAAGAGTGTGGTTTTATCTGGTATTTACAAGATGGCCCAAAAGCTTCAGTCTTGGCTTTTAACCAAGAAGAAATCTTAGAGACACAATTTCCAATAAGATTAAAGATTTCACTCCAAGGGCATCATACTTAAAATATTGCAAAATTAATCCTAACTGGTATGCTGATTACAGAAAGAAGTATTGTGTATAGGAAGTTCATGCCTAATTGTTGAATCAAAAGAAATATCAACCGACACTATAGCATGGTCTGAACTGCTGAGTTGACAGAATTTCAATGCATAACAAGAATCAAGAGAGGAAGTAAAGAACAAATCAATAATCATGTTGGTCAGAATTATTAGTTAAATGGGTAAGCAGAATCTACTATTTGACTGAGAGATAGAGTAACTGAAAAATTAAATAATGAATACTGGCAACCTCAATAAGCATTATAATAATTAACCCACTTGACATGATTAGCATTAAAATCATCAAATACAAACATATTTGCAGATGAATGTAGAGACAGTAAGCTAATTCTATACTGTCTCTACATATATACATGTACATTTTTGTAAATTTGTATGTTTTTTGATCAATTGTTTTGTTTATTAAATAGATTTAAAAATTAAGAGGGATGTTAAAATCCACTTCATACAATGTATTCATTTTACTTTGGTATATTTGCCGTAATAAGAAAATTTAATCCACAAAAATTGTTTTGTTAAAACTTTCATAAAATAAGATATATTCTATTTGTTGTAGTTGTTTTGCCATAATATATTTTACATAGATAATTATATCATTTTGTTTTGCTTTACTTCTATTCTATTATATGAAGGTTTGTCAGTATGTATGTGTTACATATGCATATAATGGTAGCATACATGTGTATATGATTTTTCATTATTTGTTCTTTGAATTGAGCTCTGAAAAAAATTGACTTGTCCAAATTGACTTTTGCAGATGATTTTTTTTTGTATTTGCCAACACACAAAACATACATCAAAGAAATTTTCAATTAGTCATACACTTTGTATTGACACTTCAGACAACCCTTTGCAGGTTATTTTCTGATCATATTTTCCTCTGAAAATATGCTTTATTTTTACCTCTTTATTCAATCAATTTTAAATAAAGTTTTTGATTTAAAGGAAAAAATATTAATTTTTCTTTCCTCAATTTTATAAAAGACTTCTTCAATTAATTTTAATTCTGTTGTCAAAACTTCTTGTCTGGATTGGTTCAAAGCATTTTTCTCCAATTTATAATTTACCATCCAACTGGATGTTGGATAATTGCCACAGACAAGTCTGTACACACCAAAAACATGTACTTGCAATCAGATTCTAATTCATATACTTTGCTTCCACATGCAGTGCACAAATATATGTACGTACACACACACACACACATATATATATATATATATATATATATATATATATATATTTTATATAATTTTTAATATGCATCTGTAAATAAACAGAATTATATTTGTAGATAAATGCAGTCTTGAAAATGTTTTAAATTTCTAAAATAAATCAATTTGCTTTTTTTGTTGCAATGAAAATCATTGAATCTTTTTTATTTTCATTTATGTAAACTTAGGAAAATATGCAAAATAATTCATGGAAGTGAAGAGTATTATTGAATTTTGGTTTTAGATATAAATGACAGGAACATACAACATTCTAAAATTATGGCTTTCTAAGTTAATAAAATTGTGTTTTTATCTTTTTAATGCATAAATAAACAAAAGCTATCTCATAACAAATATTTTTTTAAAAAAAGATAGATTAGCTGAGTAGGTAAGAGTAATAAAATTTAAGATTTATTTATATCAGCCATTTTTTTCAATCCTCTACATTATTCCAAAAGCCTGTTACCTCTCAAGTCTCTCATACATGGAGAGTAATGGGCCTTACCTCTGATAGCTCTGGCAGGATTTTAAATTGAGTTATCCTTCTCTTAGTATGGTTTCTCTCCTAAAACTCAAGAGCCCCAGTAGAACCTCGAAAGGGTTACTGAATGAGGATAATCAAAAACGAAGTTTGGGAATGAAATGGTAATCTTTATAACATCAACAAAATACTATACTCACCAGCAGCATGAAGTAGATAAACCACTGCTAGTGGTGGACTACTTAGACAGCATATTACCCCCATTTATAATAGTGTCCAACATATTTATGAGGATTGGGACATACCCATTAGTGTTCATAGGTATGGTATATAACAAACATGAAACCATTTCTTCTCTCCTACTTCTAAACTGGGGAAAAAAAACTTCATAGCTTTCATAATTGAAAGTGTGAAGTGAATGTAATGGCTTCAGTCAGAAATTGAACTCATGTTTCCATTGTTCATGTGGTTCAGCAGTTTGGAATGAGAAATTGAGAGCCAAATTCAAATTCCAGTTGGGATTGTTATATTCACTCACATACAGATCACTTTAGGAAAGGTTTGAATCTATCTTCTCTCCCCAGCTGTGGGTTAAATAGTAGGAATTGTATCTGGAAAAATCATTGTTATTCTCAAAATTTGTTAATGCAATATTCACTCACAAGGAAAAGGGCTTACAGCTATATCATTTTGAAACACCAGTTCCTCTACAATCACCAGAATTAGGCAACATTGAATCTGGTCAGTACTTAGATGGATAACCTCCAGGTGATATAAGCTTAAATATGCAGGTGGCATAACAAATAATGAATCAGTATTGTGAATCAGAAAGCTGAGTTCCAATTCCACTTGTATTTGTTATATTCACTAATGCTCAAATACCATTGGGAAAGGTCTGAATTCACCTCTGTTCCCATAGCTATGGGTTAATTAGTAAACATTTTATCACTGAAACCATTATTACCCACGGAAAAAAACAAATGTTTTGGCTTTAAATAACCCACAAAAACAACTTAGTCAACCAAACATTGTTCACACTGATAATCTGCACATCCAATATATATATATATATTTATGATTTTTTGTTTCATACACTTACTTTTGAACAAACACATACACATCGGGAGTCAGATACTTACTGGAGCAGCTCAATGAAGCAACCATTTTTTTCAGCATCTTTAGCAATAGATTGGATATATGAATTCCACAAGTCTGGGGAAAGCTTGAGTCCCAGAAGAAATTTATGACAAGGAGCCTCTCTGAAAGAATATCCATCCATCATGAGATAGTGAAAGTTCAGGGGTTTACTCAGGGTGGTGGAATGCTACTAGCTTGGTTTTGGCCATATTTGATTTTACAAGTCAGTTCTTTCCCCATTGAGCTACTAGGGTTAGGTCAGAGGAGAGATAAGCTGCTAGGTTCTGGTCTTCCAGATTTTTGGTGGTGCATCTGTATGAATTGATGCATTTAATAATATTGTGTTTGATATCATCCTAATTGATATCAATTTAAGTCATTTTGTTTTATATGTTACACATTAACATTGACTACATATTCATCACTCATATCATCAATTATGGATTGAAATATAAATTAACAAAAAATAGAGTTTTTTTTCATTGATTTACATTCCATATCTCTCATGTGTGATGAATTCTTCAAACTTTCTTTCTCCATTATGCATCCCAGAAATTTTAGCTATTTCCTTCTAATTATTAACAGCAGTTTCCTTCTAGTTCTTATCATGCTTAAAATTTCGTCACTTTTTATCCATGGTATTCTCAGCATTCATTGGTCTGTTACTACTCCAACTTCAAGGAGATTGTCCAGCATTCACACACTTCCTGGTTACTTGGATGTTTAGTGGCTGTTCAAAAAATCTGATGCTTAAATGATGCAGTTACTTCACTTGACAGGGCTTTTGGGTACATAAATTTAGTGCTTCTCCTATTGGGAGCCAGGATGAAAAAGTTGTTTGAGGAAGCAATCCTAGAATGTCCAACATAAAGCTGGTCATCTGAAAAACATGGAGAAACTGAAGATTGTCTTTGCATTTTGTTGATTGCCATATCAAAATTGAATACCAGTTTTGTTTTTTTTTATGGCGAGTATCCTGGGAATAAATGCATTCTCCTTTTTGCCTACATCACTTTTGATAACTTCCTCAAAACATGTGAAACAAGCTGCTTGAATTGCAAAAACTTTAGAGGATTTGCATTGAAAAAATTTAGAGGGTTGAGATGCATGATGGTATTTCAACTTTAAGTTGAAGCCTCTGTTAAGGATCATGAGACAGCTCAAGTGAGTTGATGAAATTTCAACTCTCCCCAACTGTCAAGTGAATTGTACAGCTTAATTTCTCCACAAATATATTGCAATGGTATTGATTTTTTCTTCAACTGTATCATTATTTGAAACAAAGAATGCTTTGCATCCAGAAACACTGGTATTTTCAGTAGTTTGGGGCCAATTTACACATTTACAATCACAGACATGTATAAATGGTTTTTGATCATTTAAATGTTCTTTATCACATTCTGTATGACTCTAATGTGAAAAAAAAGCATTCATATTTTTCCACTGGAGGCCACTGTACTGACAATGAGGATGGCTATGCTGATGCCATAGGTATTCATAGTTGCGATAAGAATAATCTTGAACAAAAAGTCAACATTTTTTACCAGGTGTTCCAAGAAGTAGGACTTTGATAAACCTTTCCAAAACAGAAACTATTATCTGAAATTGAAATGAAAATAGTATTGAAACATACCCTGAATTAATCATAAAATTTCAGATTGGGGAATTAATAAACACTTCAAAAACCTTGATGTATGGATCACTGATAATAAATTTGGTATAGGAGATTACATACTTGAATATAGGATAGGCTGTGCTAGGGTTAGTTTTGTCCAACACTGCAAGATATTACAAAACCAAAAGATTAACACCAATTATGTTCTTAAATAGCCTTATCAATTCTAAACTGAATGGCATCCAACTTGTAAATATCTAAATGGTTTTCCAATTATTTTCTCAGATCAAGGATTAAAATGCCTATGAGTAAATAAATCCATAAGACACCCCTTCATCAGATCTTGTAGACTGGCACTACAAAGATGAAGAACTTTACTAAATAACAAAAAATACATCATCATTTGAAGACTTCCAACAGCAGCAAAAACTAAAACTGATAGCACATGCAAAAAATGAAGATGTTGACTTTCCACACTTATCTTAAACAAAGGTTTAAGAAGTAATTGCCAGTTAGTAGACTTAAGATTATCTTGCTGAAAAACTCTTTTAAGAGAAAGATTTTATAAATTTCAATTGGCTGCTTGGCCAGTGAATGCCAAATGTATAGACATAAAAAAAATGGCTAAAATTAACATTACCATTTATCTTTGTTTTTGCACGGCATCAATTGACAATTTCCCTATCCCATTATATATATATATATATATATATATATATATATATATATATATATATTGCCAATATTGAGCACTTTAACCCATAAATAATTGTTATAATTCTTTTTCTATCCTTTGCAAATGATTCAAATTTTAGTATGTTATTATGGATGATAACGACTACCAGTTGTCAAAATTTCAGCTTTTCACAGTTGTTATTTCTAACAAATATTAGGTTTTAAAATTTTGTCCCTTAGTTTTGGACGCTACTGTATATATATATATATATATATATATATATATATATATATATATATATATATACATAGTTTTAAGGTATAGTACATTTATGGGTTAAAGTGCTCAATATTGGCAATAGACCATATATAAATATAAAAGTGGACATTGAGGTCAACATATATTATCGAAATGCTGGGTGGAGTCAGCATCAACCAGTCCAGTGAAGCCATCTTCTCTAGAATGGATCCATGTGCCTGCACTGTGATTAGAGGATAGAGGAACTTGATTTCAGCACCAGCGCAGGGTCTGGAGGTCATTGTGGAAGTTGTCACGTGATCATCCACCTAACCCTAACTCACAAACAGCGTGCCTGAATATCCAATATCCGCTCAATTCTGACAAAAATACTGCTGGATAATGGATGATAGCTTCCTTATCCTGAGGAAAAACTTGCCTCCTCCTAAAAGGCCTGATTCTATTGATGGCAGTCTTTCAACACAATAAGTCTAATGTGTACCCTGTATTAAACTTTCATGAACTTAATGGGCATGTCAGTGCCTACACAGCCCATGTCGTCATCTGTGTGCAAAAACTCAGGGAGTGGCAAAAAAAGGGCTCCACTGTGTTTGTGCTTAATCTTCGAATGGCTTACCTATAGATGCATGTGTAACAATCCTTGTGGCTGTACCAGACTGTTATCTTCGAAGGAAAAATTTACTGCTTGATGTGCATAGGCTTTAGATTCAATGTGGCACCATCTATTAAGCTAGCTATTATGGTTGCTGCATTATTGAAAGATGGCACTATGCGACAGGCAACTTTCAGCATACATTGACAATGTTTTCATCGATGAAAATATAGCATCTGTAGCCAGTGTGAGGCAATATTTGGTCAAATTTGGAAACAAGAATGACTGCAACAAGTACTTGTGAAAGTTTGGGAGGAGGGCAACATGTTGAAATGGGAACAAGGAAATGAGGTTCTGAATATGCCACACATTCTCACCTGACACAGTGTGTTTTCTCTGTGTGGAAAGCTGGTTGGGCACTTCCCAATGGTTAAATGGCTTAGAGTGGTGGCAGCATTCATTAAGAGGAGAGCTGTAACAGTTATGAATGGTTGGGACAAGTTGAACAATGTTCCTTTAACCACAATGATAAAAGAGGTCATTGCAGGATGCACCAAGAAGACCTCATGTAAGTGGTGTGTTAATGGTTCCAAGATTGACATTTGTGTTGATTCAAACTCCCTAGCTAACAGAGTCTCACTGGAGCATGGTGAGCTGCTGTAGAGGATGTGAGGTTGGTGCAAAAAGAGAGAGATGTGCAACACATAAACTTGGCAGAACTGGAGGCCATATTGAAAGATGTTAACATGTCATTGATGTGAGAAGCAATGATATTGCATCTCTTCGCCAACTCTGCTTGTGTGCACAAATGGATTACAGATGCCCTTATGGGAAAGGCCAGAATAAACACTAAAGCAGCAAGTGAAAGGATAATCAGGCGACAGCTCAGTACACTTGGTTGAATAATACAGGTTGTCAGTAGACGTAACCTTGGTGAGGTCAGGACATAACCAAGTGGATGGTCTGACAAGAGTACCACAGCAATGGCTTGATTTGATTAGGAATACAGCTGAACCCCCAAGCCATTCTGTGTGCTGTATCAACAAGCAAACCTGGCCTATGCCAAGAAGACCTGACTGTGCAGATGCCTGATTGCCATAATGCAACATACAACAGAACTCAAACCAGCCACCCAACCATGCCTCCAAGTAACTGGATTACAGGAGGATGCCACCACTCCCAGCTTCGAAAACATGGGATTGACTTGCCTGAAATTGAGCCTGAACTGCAGCACACTGGTTACAAAGTAGAAGATTGTGTCTGGATAAAGAACCTGGCTAAAGGTGCATCAGATGACACATCTGCAAATGAGTCATCCAGGGCCAGCTACCTTCCATGTTGTTGCCTGTGCCTGTTGATCAAAAAGACAATGCTTGGTGTACTGCATATATGGGAGAGGATGGCTGGTTCTAACCCAAGAACGTCCACTTAGAAAAAATATGGTTGTAGCAGTGAGCTGAGCACCGCCTAGAATTCATAAATGGATGGATTTTGTGTTTAGGAAGTGAGTCACCAGTATTACTATTGTATCGAACATTGTGATTGTGATTACTTTTTTATTTGTCGTCGCTTTCTGTATCCCGGTTACGTTCAGCCTTCATTTATGCTATTCTTGTGTGGAATTCCTCATTGCCTTTGCTGTGGATGTGTCTCTGTTTTATTTGCTTTGTTTTGTTTGTCTCCAGTGCTGCTGTTCATTATGTCCCTCCTCATTCATGTTCTGGCAGCAGAAAAACAACTTCATATATATATATATATATATATAAACACTGCAAGAGCCAACCATTTTTTCACCTTCTTTAACAATGGATTAATTATGGGTTTCACTTGGGTTCTGGAGGGAACTTGATACCCAATACATGTTCAAAGCATGGAACCTTTTTGAAAGTGGAATCGTTTATCCTGTCTGATGAAAATTGAAGTCCAACCTGGAGTGTGTGATGATGAAATGATACCATCTCCAGTTTTCAGGTATTAAAACTATGAAGCTAATTTATTTTTCCATTGAGCTATTAGAACTTGATCAAAGGAGATGCCAGCTGCAAAGTTTGTATGAATATGATTAACATTTCAGCTGAGGGGTCTCACTCACCATGAGATAATGGTTAACAAGTTCATCAAGCAGATTATTTGTACAAAGAATTGAGTGTATTTCTTACCAGATTAGCTTTATGTATGGTATTGTGGCAATTTAAGCTCAATTTAGTAAATATCTCAGGCTGCTTTTCCATAAAGTCTTGATTAATGAACTACTGTGTTGATATTTCCATCCACACTGGGTACTCAACACATGGGGGCTAGGCTAGGTTTAATAATATTGCTTCATCATTTAACTACAGAGGAGGATTATTTCTATAATTCTGGTTAAAGGATTAATATTTGTAGGGTGCTTTCAGACTTCTGAATTTCTTATTTTTTAATCATTTCTTCTTAAGTAAGGCAATAATGCCACTGAGACATTCCTATTCAAATCTATGCCTTTCCTTTTTTTTTTCCTTGTTTTCTATTGTTAAAAAAAATGAGAAAATTTTAATTTTGTGGAAGATCAGCATGTTAAATTCTTTTCAGAAAGCTTCCTATTTATGAAAGGTAAGAATAAATTAAAAATGTATTTGTTTTCTAGTCTGAGTTATTAAAAATACAGAAAGCAATAGATTTTCTTTACATTGTATCAGAAAATATATTTATTAATGGCTAATTTGTTGATAAAGAAAGTAGGAAATTGAAACAAGAATTTTAAGTTGAGCATTTATAATGGAAGCAATATAATAATATTTTTATAACTTCCCATTTTTCTGGAATGTGTTCATTTACCATCATGTCTTTTGTTTTGCTTGTTATATATCAAACACACATGAAACAGCATACTCCAAAACAGGTTTCCAGCATTTTTCTTTTTTACAACAATCAAGAAATGAAATTAATAATTGTTAATATTTTCTAAATATTAAAAGAAACAAACAATAGTAAATTTAATCATGCAAATTTTCCAATTTTTCCAAATCATGACTCACACATATTTGAAGGTGAACTCCCATTCTTACACAGACTTTGACAAAAGTTACTTATATTCTTTTATTCAACAGACTTTAACAATGAACTGTTTCTCTTCTCTCTCATTCTCTTTATGCATCTCTCTCTCTCTCTTTGTCCTCTTCTCCTCTCTCTCTCTCTTTGTCCTCATCTCATCTCTCTCTCTCTTTGTCCTCTTCTCCTCTCTCTCTCTCTTTGTCCTCGTCTCATCTCTCTCTCTCTTTGTCCTCATCTCATCTCTCTCTCTCTTTGTCCTCGTCTCTTGTCTCTCTCTCTTTATCCTCCTCTTGTCTCTCTCTCTCTCTTTGTCCTTCTCTTGTCTCTATCTCTTTGTCCTTCTCTCCTCTCTCTCTGCTGTTATCTCCTCTCTCTCTGCTATTACTTCTTCTCTCTCTGCTATTATCTCCTCTCTCTTTCTCTGCTATTATCTCCTCTCTCTCATCTGCTCTCTCACTCTCCTCCCTGTTATCTGCTCTCTCTCTCCTCTCTCTCATCTGCTCTCTCTCCCCTCTGTTCTCTCTCTGTTAATATTTGTTCTCTCTCTGTTATTCTCTCCTCTCTCTCCCTCTCTCATTCTCTTCTCTTTTCTCTTTTCTTTGTATGTGTGTCTGTGTAATTACTTTTTGACTGCCGATTAAGATTTAGTCTGGTATTCCATGTCTGTCAGAGGTTATGTCGGCCCTTAAGAGACAGAAAGTTCTTATTTCATGACTAAAAAATGGTGACTGGCAACCATAGTGAGTTCTGGGTTTATAGCATTACATCTTCCCTGTAGAATCAATATTATAGAAAGCACTCAGATTTGCACAAATTAATTTTTCAGACAGGATACAGTGTGCATTACCAACATTACAAATGGTTTACTTGCATGACACAACACAGATGATGATGAGTTTAAGTTCCTGAGGTTGTTGATTTTCTTTTAGACTTTCTCTTAGTCACAGTGGCATAAGAAATCTGCTGAAGTGTGACTGATAATAAAATTGGTTGAATTAGATTTTATAAATTAAGCTTGGAATTTCAGCAAAACAGATGGAATTGTTAAATCTTACTTATTAAAAAACGCAGATTGTGTGTGTCTGTTCGTTTATATATGGGATCAGATTTCCTACATTTTTCAACCGATTTCAACAAAACTTCACAGGACTACGTAAAATTACCCGGCGGTGGTTTTGACAGCGCCAAAAATTGGAAAAAACACAATTGTTTTTGCATGTAATCAATTTGAAAGCACAAGTAAGTGTATCGCACCCGGCCAGAAGTTACTGCCAGCTACTCAAATGTCTGAAAGCGTCAGCGTGGAAAACAGAACAAATGCCGTTAACTTCCAGTGACTCAGCATTTTTTTTCAGAGAACAATACACAAAAAGTAAACAAATGAAACCTAAACATACACAAATCCTCCTAACTAAACATAATAACTGGAAATCACTTTAAATACACATGGTGTCCAAATGAAACTCATGTATACAGTCAAAATGCGGAAGTTAATTTTTAGTCATCATCCAAAAGATATTGCCAACTGACTACGATGCTAATTGGAGCTGACATAAACACAGCCGTTCTTTTTTCCTTTCTTCCCTCTTTTCTCTCATTTTGACTCTCCATAACCCCCTGTGTGATAATGGCACTTCTGACTTGCTTGGGGTGAAATGCTAAAAAAAACTCCCCAAAACATTGAATATAAAATAATTAGGGTACTGACAAAAGCATCTAATAAAATAATTAGGGTACTGAAAATAGCATCTACCATAATCAAAAAGTAAAGCTCTCCCTACCAACAGCTAAAATAATAAAAAGTGCTCAATACAATATATATATATATATATATATATATATATATATATATATATATATATATATAAAAGGCAGGATGTGTGTGTGTGTGTGTAATGAATGCACGGCCACAATGTTCAACGGATTTGCACCAAGATTTACATGCACATGCTCCAAGTTAGCAGGAAGGCCAAGACCGACATTGCATTTCCCAACTCCCGTCGATAGTGGAAATAATTGATTTTTTCATGCTTCTACGGCAGTTTTCATGTAGTTTGCAGCCATTTTATATTGGCCAGAGTGAGAGCCTATAGCTGGCTGCCACGAATAGGCAGGAAGATTCAATTGGCCAGCGTGAGAGCCAACAGCTGATCGACATGAATATTAACTGCTAGCATGCAAAAAAAATCGATAGCTGCATTCGCCACAAATGGAAAAATTTAAATCTTCATGACACTTTACTCCAATTGGCTTACTCGCTTGCTTAAACTCAATGTTGATTCTGATTCCGCAGAACTGGGTTGGGTGTGAAAAAGTATTTGTTGTTAACATTCTTTTTTCATTCGGTTTTTCCAGTTATGAGTCCTTTTTAAAAGCTGATCGTTTTGTGTTCATTTTGTTTAGTTCTTTTTTCATAACAGATTTAATGTTTAGTATAGAGCTTAGAAAAAATTTGCAGTGTGAGATAGGCAAGAAGTAAGGCATGTAGCAACATCAGCACGGCAAAGGGCACTCCTTTAAAGGCAAGGAAGGGCAAAAATATTTTAAGTCAAGTGAGAGCGATTGCTGTATGTGTCGTACGATTTTTGAATCAAGCACGGGTAACGCTGGGCCATGCTGCTAGTAAGCAGATATTTTTAAGTGGAATTGGTAAGATTCACAATAACAATGACAAAAACAAGAATGGAGTAAAATAATACAAAAAATGAACAACATGATACAAGACCAGGCAACTATATGATAATAGTAAAGTAATAATAAAACAGTAAAAAAAATGACAACAGTATAAAGTTAAGTGGTATATCATGACTTTAAGGCAAGAAAGAGAAAATATGTGAGTAAAACTAGGAATTGTCAATATTTTCTATATGCATCTGTGAATTTGTGAAGGGAGGATTTTTAGCTGACATTCCCACAAATTGGAAGGAACATAAATAAGCTATGAGGTTTTAAATTTTAGCTTAGCATAAATTATTACTGTATAAACTACTTAGCTTCAGAGATAGTTTCTGGTAAAGACACAAAATATGAATCAGTAGTTTCTGATTATGCCTGCTTTATTCCTTCAGAATTTGACTATTTTAGTGATGCCATCAAGTATCTTAATGAGAAACATTTTATATATTTTCTTAGAAAATTAAAAACAAAAATGCTTTTGAAGATACTGAAATTCTACTTAGAGAGCGTTTCTAGCAAACCTGATATATCACTTACATAATATCAACAAAATTTCAAAAAGTAAGCAAACAAAAACAAATGGAACCAAGAGGTAATTGGAACAATGTGTAAAAGTCACCCCCCCCCAAAAAAAACCTGTCTGAAAAGCAAAAGCTTCTATGCACACAAGATGTCTACTAGTGGTTAAATAAAAATTTGCACAAGCTGATAAGTGAAAGAGCTCTAGAAAAAAGATACAGGTTTTCATACAAGTTTCAGCTTTGAATACATGCAATACAGGCATTTCATTTAGTAATGTAAGCTACTATTTTCTTCATAACTTATTGTTATAATGAGTAGATGGAATTATTCAGCATGAATATAGTTAAGTGTGAAGAAATAACTGGTTGGATAGTAAGAACAAATAAGAAGCACTAACCTTGGGAAGTAAGGCTTATGGCCATATCTCAAAACACTGGTTCCAATATGCTCACCAAAGTTAAGCAATGTTGAGCCTGGTCAGTACCTAGATGGGTGGACCCTTGGGGCTATCAGGTCCTATAAGTTTGGATATGTAGGTGGTGTAATAGATAATGGCTTAGAATTGTTAATCATAGAGCTGAGTTACAAATCCAATTCAGTATGTTATGCACAAATACCCTTTGGAAAACTATGAATCCCAAATTCCCCACCCAGCTGTGTGTTAATAGGAGTTGTATCAGGAAATCATTATTATCTCCCCACCAAAAAAATATCTCTAATAATCTAAAAATATTTCCTGGCTTTAAATAACCAGCAAAGGGTTCATAAGCCATAGAAAATAAATCAACCAAAAAAACCTTTGGAAGCAGTAAATGACTGTAGCTAAACTTAGAATTTCAGAATGGATATTTTGGGGAAGATATGTGCAGCCATTTAAGACTTGTGCATGGTAGGGAAGTGAATTTAGTGCTCACTGGTTAAAGGTTTTTTACTAAAACAGACATGTGTAATATTAAGTCTCAGTCAAGATTTGATGCTTTTTTTTTGCTTTTTAAAAAAGTCATCAAAGAAACAAGGTCTAATCCTCTTTTGTAATGGAGAAATGTTTTAAAAAGGAAAAAAAAACAACTTCTTAACCTCATTTCATTAAGAAAGGTCATCATAAGCTATTAGATTATTAAGATCTCATTTTTTTTGTTGAAGTTAGCAGGGAGGAAGATTATTAAATATAATGCATTTCCATTTGGTGGATTATGGTTCTGATAGAAGTGTAAGCAGTACAAAGCCAAAGAAAGACTGTTAAATCATAATCCAACTTTGTTAATGTTAATCTTGAAAAAAATCCTATTTCAGATCTTAAGCAACATTAGAAAACACAAAGGATTAACCAGAATAGGAGAAAAGGACAAGAATTGAAGTTGTTTGAAGCAACCTTTCTGGTATAAAAGTGAAAGGTTTGGAAGTAATATATCTTCTTTCAAAAACTGATTTTTTATACAGTTTGCAAAAATGGCCAGAACAGGAATCAAAACTGAAAAAATGGTTATAAACCATAGCTTATGACCAGATCATACAATCACCAAAGTTAAACAACATCGAGCAACTACCTAGATGAGTAAGTGCTTGAGAATACCAGCTTAGATGTGTTGATGGTATAATTGATAATAGCTTGGAATTGTTACTCAGAGAGACAAGTTCCAATTCCAGTTATGTTCATTATATTCACATGAGTAAATATCCTTGAAAAAGTTATGAAGTCACTTCTTCCCCATCTATGGGTTAATTAGTAAGACTTTTATCACTAAAACCATTATCTCCAAAAAAAAAAAAAATTCTGTACAAAATTTTAGCATTAAATATCCCATAGAGATTGATATGCCTCTAAACAATCAACCAGCAAAAATTTTAATAAATGTGAAATTCTTATATTTATTCCAAAAGAATTGGCCAAAATACTTTCTGTGCTAGAAAAGAAAATATCAATATAAACTTCATTTAATTAATTTTTTATAATTATAAGTAACTAATCAAAAATGTAGAACTTTAGTAGTTTGCCTTATGGTAACATGAATATTAAATCTAATGTTTGTTTATTGAGCATACATTTTGAAGGCAAGATATAAATGAACTTTATCTTTTGACTTTCTTCTCCTTATCATTTAAAACTTCCCTAGCATAAAATAAGAAAATAAAACTTTAGCTTTATGATTTCTGTCTGAATTTCTGGGATGAGGAGTTATCATTATTTACAGTCAAACTAATGTCCTTGTCTTTGTTGTTACTATCAAAATATTTTGACTGTGATGCCTTCTTCAAGTGTCTTTTGATCTGAATAACCTTTTGGAAATTTCAAACTGAATCCTTTATTCAGTCTACAGGAATAGAATGTTCTCATTCTACTGTCCATGTCTATAGAGATATCTCATTTTTGGTTAATTGTTCTTTTTGTACTGCCTAATTAATTACTTGTCCTGTTTTCCACTGATTATGTCCATGCTTCTTAGCACAGGGATTGAACTCACAATTAATCTGCCACCAAACTCATGAACCAATGCTTTAATCCTCTAAACTAGAAACCTGAAGATGGTTGGATTGCAATGCTAACAATAAGGATGAGGACTTTAGAATTATACTTAAAGAATTGAGAATTCTGTTTCAAAGGAATTGTTTCCTTTGTTATAGATGTTGCTAATTAAAATGACATGCTGATTAACATTCTGCAGTCTTTGGAATCTTTGCTGGATTCACTTTCCAAAAAAGGTAAATAAATTTCAGAACAAAGGCAGAAATTAGCAATACCTGAAGAGGGTTTAAGTTTGTGATTCCCTAACCAAAGACGGAGCAGTAACTCCAAAATTAAAGGCAGGTTAATATATTTAGCAGCCTACAAGATGAACATTTAAATAAAAAGGAAAAACTATTAAAATATTTCCCTGCATGCATTGTGCTAGAATTATAATTAGGGGGCTATTTATCAATGCTTAAAAGCAACAGCTGTGGGCTTCGGATGAGCTACACTGATTGGTAGTCTTATAAATACCTTTATAAACTATACTTTATGGCAATGATGAGATTATCTGTTCCCATATAAGGATTTATTGACTAAACAGCATTACTGTTGAGTGAAATTCATAAAAACCTTTCTTTTAAAACAATTTTTCAGGAAAATGCATTTCTCAAGTACACTCTTATCTTAATGTTGATATAGTTTCCTTACTAACCCTTTGTTTAAGGTAGTGTGGAAAGTCATTATCTTGATCATGTAATTATTTTCTCTTTAAGTTACATATGCTATCCATTTCAGTTGTTGCAGGTGTTGGAAGTCTTCAAGGGATGTGGGTTTTTTGCTATTAGGTATTTGTGATTCCATAGCACCAAACTATGAGATCCATTGAAGAGCCATAGTTCATTTATTTGAATCCATTTTTAACCATTGATCTGAGGAAATGTTGGCAAGTTTGGTAAGCACTGAATAACATAAAGTCACAAGTGTGGGTGTTGTTTTTTTTTTGTTTTTAATATATTATAAGGTTTATCTTGAAATGGTCAAATATTAACCTAGGGCAGAATTTTATTAATTTAAGGTAGGTATTCATTCCCAAAATATAAAACTACAGGGTGTGATAGATAAATTATCACCATTTTATATTTTTAATTTCACACGTGCATTGTTTGTATTTTTTTTTTTTTTTTGTGAACTGCACAGTATAGTAGGGAAAGTTTGGTACCATCTGTGTGAAAAAGTGCACCATAACATAATTCACTCTGCCAGAAATTTGGAGACAACATTCTTGGCATTCATGCCAGAAGCTCCAATACAAGCATTTCAGAGTGTTCCATTTAAACAACTTCTTCCCAATAACCATTAATCTGTGAATGAGACTTGCAAGAGGACACTTCTCTGATCACTAAAATCTTACCCTCTTCAACTCTAGGGTCAAAATTCATGTTGAAAACACTAATTCTTGTTCGATCATGAAAGTTAAGTAATATGAAGCCCTGTCACAAAAACACAATAGGTGTTCAGTTTACTGTTTTAACACTACATCTGTCACTACTAGTTTCTTTGTTTTTAGTTAGTAACAGTAGCTATACTTGATTTTATAAGATACTCGATTCAGTATACAAATGAATGGGCTATCAATCACCATAGTTAAAATAGCAGAAGCTATCTTATTTTGATCTTTGCTTGTCTGATTTCCTTTTCATAAGTTTTAATTCTGTGCTACAGTTAAGAAACTGTAGCTTTGTACATGCCACTATTTTTCTACTCTTCTCAAGACATGTTGAGACCTTCATATATAAACATGGCCATACAAACAAGTATTGCCTTCAGACAGCTTCTGGTTGGTGTAAAGTGGTAGTGAGTCATATATATATATATATATATATATATATATGGTAAAATATAGTTTTAAGCTATGGGTGAAGGTGTTCAATATCAATTATAGAGTGTATGTAAATATAAAAGTGAACATTGAAGTCAACACCCAGTGGCAACAGTCCATTTCATGTTTACATGTAATGATCATAACCTGAGGATTGTGTATAAGTAGAAAACAGACTGTCGCTGTTGGTTGTTGACTTCAATGTCCATATATATATATGTATCTATGTGTGGGTATCAGCATTCAAAACAGTGAACCTAGTTGCATAGGAGTGGAGAAGTAGATGTCAAACTGGTATCAAGATCTATGCAACAAGTTGAACTGACAAGGTATGAGAAGTAAGAGCCAGGACTAAAGCATTATCAGCCATACCAGCAATCATCAGGCATGTATACAAATCCTGGATGGGACTTTTTTTGGATGCAATATATATTGAAATTAATGGGAGAGTTATTATTATATGTTAATAGAATCATTTGTGCAACTGGCTTGGTTAGAAATGAATTGAACTGGTTGGTGTATCTGCTAACTGGTTCTGTGTTCCACTTCTTGTCCCATAAAATAAGTGACTCCTTTCTTTCCTTACAGATTAAACTCTTGAAAAACTGTGTGTGAGAGTCATATCTATCTATCTATCTATCTATCTATCTATCTATATATATATATATATATATATATATATACATACACACACACACACGAACATTCATGTGATAATTGTGTCACATTAAAAAGTATCATTGAACAAAGCTATTCATACTGTTAATTTGCTTTATTCCTGAAGATTCTTTTAAAACTTGGGAGACAAATATAGAAGGAGGGATTTTTTGTTTAGACTTTGTTCATTAAATAAAATAATACAGTTAATTAAGAATTTATATCATTGTGTCAAAAGGTAATTTTGTCAGTGTTGTCCCATGAAGAGATATACTTAAATATTTGAAGAAATGTGAGGGGTGTATTCACTTTTGTGATACACTGTATATATATATATATATATATATAAATATAAAAGTGAACATTGAAGTCAACACTCAGAGGTGACAGGCTGTTTCATGCTGGACACAATCATCCGGCTGTGAATGATGGATTTTTCCTCAGCTATTTATATATATATGGGTCAGTGGTGCATTGTGGGTAATCTATTCTGGCAGTTATTTTTGCAGGAGTGGCTTGTTTGTTTGTTTATTTATTTATTTGTTTGAGTTAATTTATTTTACTCATTTTTCATTTTCATTTTTTGATGTTTTATTAAGGTAGTAAAAAATTTTGGAGGGGATTTGCTTCAGTTGCTTATTTAATACTTTGTTTTAATCTGGGAAAATAATTAAAGCTATTTATTCATCCAATGTTTAGATTGCTTGCTATAGTCTATTCTGTTGTTTTGGCGGGTGGACAGTTTTTAATTTATTTATTTATATTTTTTTTATTTATTTACTTATATTTTCTTTTGTATATTTTTATTTATTCTATTTGATTTTTGAATAACGTAGTGATTTTTTTTCTTTTATCAATATATAGCAGTTATAGCTATTTTTACGTCCAATTTTTGGATTGGTTGTAGTCTATTCTGATGGTTATTTTAGTGGGATTGGTTTGTTAATTTGTTTATTATTATTTACTTTATTTACTTATTTGGGTTGATTGTCTTTACTTGCTTTTTATGTATTTTATTTTTTTATTTTTATCTATTCTATTTTGTCTATTTTAACAGGAGTGGTTTGTTAATTTGTTTATTATTTGTTTGGGTTAATTTATTTTATTTGTTTTTTTTATATTATTTTGTTTATTCATTTCAGTTTTTGATTTTTAAATAACGTAGTAAAAATTTGTTTTAATGTCTGCATTTTGAGATGAGCTCAGATCATTTATTTATTAATTTACTTTGGTCTGGGAAGGTAATTATAGCTATTTTTTTCTCCAAGCAAAGTTTGCTGGTTTTTGATTGATTCTTGTAGGCTGATGATCTTTTCCTTATTTTCCATGATATTTTTAGTGTGATTTGTGTTTTGTTTTTAATATCCCAGATATACTTGGAAAGCATTGTACAGTTCGCATATTTACTATTTGTGAAAGATGTTTTGTGTGCATAATTCTTTGTTTCCAGGGTCCTTCAGTTACTCCGATGAATACTTTTCCTTCATTATCTGGTTATTTTACCATGGCTTAGTATATTACGTTGTTTTATAAGCAATTACCTTTTAAGGGACATTCATTCTTTATTCTACAGGTACACGTGGGTTTAACTTGTTCCTACACACAGCAAATTACTCAAGGACAACATAACGAAAACATACAAAAAGCTTCGGAAACAATAGAACACAATATCAATAAGGAAACTAAAGTAACTGCCCCAAAATTAGACCTAGATGACTGAATAAGTTGCATCAGAAGGGTGCAAGCCTTTATCCCACTAAAAGACCACAAAGAAAATTTAAGAACCAAACCTGCATGCAGACTCATAAGCCCAACTAAAAGTGAACTAGGTAAAATAAGTAAAACAATACTAGAAAGAATTAATTCTGAACTAAGGAAGAAGTCAGGAGTAAACCAGTGGAAAAACACAAAAGCAACTATTGACTGGTTCCACAACATAAATAACAAACATAATTGCCAGTTTATACAATTAGACATAAAAGAATTTTACCTATACATAACAGAAGCCATGCTAGGTAAGGCCATCACGTTAGCCCAGGAACAAATAAAAATAAACACAAATGAAATTGATATCATTAAACACTCCCCTAAATCACTTCTATTCTACAATGAAGATGCATGGCTAAAGAAAGAAGGGATCTTTCACACTACAATGGCAAACTTTGACAGTGCAGAGATATGTGAAATCATAGGTATATATTTACTACATGAACTAAGCGAAATAATAGATAAAAATGATACAGGACTTTACAGGGACAACGGTCTCATAATCTTAAGAATCTACAACAAACAAAATAAAGACAAAAGTAGAAAAGCAATAATAAGGATTTTTAAAAATAACAGATTTGACATAGATATAAAAACTAACCTAAACAAAGTAGATTTTTCTAGATGTTACCTTCAGCCTAAGGAAAGGCACATATAAACCATACAGAAAACTCAATGATAAACTACGGTACATACACACATCCTCCAATCACCCGTCATCGATAATCAAACAGATACCAAAATTGATTAACACAATTCTTACAATAAAACCATATTTAATGAAGCTAAGAAAGACCACGATACAGGGTGTGATAGGTAAATTGTTGCCATTTAAAATTTTTAATTTTGCATATGTGCATTGTTTTAGATTTTGTTGAGAGTATAGTAGGTCATTTGTGTGCCATCTGTGAGAAAAAGACCACCATAATGCAATTCACTCCATGAGAAATTTGTAGAGGGCATGCTGTACTGTTTGACATTTGTGCTGGAAGCTCCAATACAAACATTTCAGAGTGTTTGCGTTCAGGACAGTGCAGAGGATTCAGAAAGAGTTGGATGAGTTTTATGATGATTACGAAGGTACAGCAGCTCAGAAAATTCTCTCTGATTGTTCTGATATGAAAAGAACTCCTGAATTTGTTAGTGTGGGCCTCTGACTCAAAGACAGAGGCCTACATCAAGTGCCTTGAAGAGGTAGTGCTGCCTTGGGTCAAGGGGGTGACTGCTGGAAAACTATGTCTAGCAACAGGACTCTGAACCATGCCACAGAAGCAGGAGAACCCAGGCATGACTGTCAGGCAATTTCTGTGACCACATTAACCCTTACATCTAGCTACCTAACTCCCCAGACTGCAATCCTTTTGATTTTTATGTGTGGGGCACAGTTCAGCAAGTGACCAACAAAACTCCTTGTAGCACCAAAGATGAAGTGAAGGCCAGAATTATGGCAACATTCACCAATTTAACAAGTAGACCATCCAGAAGAGATGCTGGAGATTCCAAAGTTGTCTGGAAGTCTTGGTTGACACAAATGGCAATTTATTGAATAAATCTACTCTTTCGTATTTGAAGATATTTTTGTGTAATTTTGGTAAATATATCTGTTAAAATGAGATGACAGTGTTATTTTCATTTTTGAGTAATTTAAATGACAATTTATATATCCCTGTATACAAGTGTATATACCAGGAATTGAGAAAATTTATTTATATCATGGGCAGAGTTTCCCCTATCTCAAGAGAATTCAAATGAAAAGATTACTGTTAGACTTTTCTATGGAGTAAGTAGGAATATAGAAAATGTGCTCATCATTTATTTATGAACCATTAATAAATGTATGGGTAGTCAGCTTAAATTAATTTGTTTTGAAGTATTGTAATAAATGATGCATATGAGCCAACATATTAATATTTCTATGTGTCTGTTTATATATTGTTACAGAGATAAAGAGAGAGAATGTTGAAATTGATAAAATATACTGAGTTAGAATTTGCAGCTGGTTTTTACCTGATCCTGTAACAGGATTGTTATCTGTAACATCATCAGATGACTGATATCTTTAAGCAAGCATATTCATGTCATTTAGAGCAGTGATTCTCAGCGTAGGCCTGAGAAATTTTTTAAATGGGTCTGGATTTGGTGCAAGGAAAATAAATGGGATTTGGAATGTTTTTCCTCTGATATAAAATTATGAAAACACAAACTGCTTTATTTTATGTTTAAAGGCAAATAATTAACGAAATATTTAAATTTATTTAAATAACAAAAAAAAAAAAATTAATTTTCAGTGTTTTTTCTTATAATAAATTATATTTTCAAACTGATTTGAAACATTTTTCTTTGTTTTATTGTGTGATGTTAGAAAGACTTTTTCTTAATTTATTTTTCATTTATTTGTGACCAGCATTTTTTATCAAATTACAATATGATAGAATTAACAAAAATGTTTCTTTATTTTTTGAAAGCAATACTTTATCTGTATTGTATCTGTATTTATCCTCTTACATGGAATTTCTATTTGTGCTTATGGGTTAAGAGTAGATTCCTAAAGTAGTCTGCATTGAGAGAACCAAGAAATCTGTAGAAAAAGCTGAAAGAAAAACTAATCTTCAAAAGTCAAGCAGGATATCAGCAGAAGAATTTCAATAACAAGGTCTCAACACAATGGTAGTGAAGAGGAAGACATTTTGCGGGTGACTAGAACCCTTCCAGGTTCATCTACTTATCAATCAAGGCATGCACCGGTATAACATAACTCTGATATAGCCTGAAGTCTACTGATCTACTTTTAGAGTTTCTTAAGAGAAAAGATGAGTCAAATTTCACTCTATTGTGGTTATATCTCCACTATATGGCACTGTTGTTAAAAACAATATATATATATATATATATATATATATATATATATATATATATATATAGGAAAACAATTGAAATGAATAATCAAGAGTGGTCTCACCTTGTTTTGTTACTCTCCTCTTTGAGAGTGCTATTTCTGTTTACTGGGACTATAAAAGGATACTATATGCGAACCTTGTATTCTTAGTCCAATAAAGCTTTCTTAAAGCTTACACCTACATACTTTTGCCATTGCAACAATATATAAATTTTCATATATAAAGAACTAGCAGTAGAGCCCGGCATTGCCCGGGGATACAACAGTAAGAGATAGATCAAGTATCCACCATCATAAAGACTGAAAAATAAAATTGACAAAGATTATTGTTTAAGGTTGATGTACACGCATGTCTTAATTAGTTTTTTTGTTTTTTTTTACGAATTGGTCAAACCCAAGCTCAAACAAAAACATTGTTTTCAATCGTTATGAGTCTCTACCGATTGAATAGAATTTTATTATAAATAATTGTCTTGTAAATGGAATTTTTTAAAGCATTCTGAATGTAAAAAATAAAGAAAAAAGTGTGCAAGACAATAAAAAACACTACCTGCCAAAAAAAAAACCCGAAGTTTTGTTGAAATCGGTTAAAAAAATGTAGGTAGCCTTTCTGTAATCTTTTAGTTTTACAATTTATGATTTTTACTTTTGAATACAGTAAAAAAAATTGCATATTTTGCTTGTGGTGATTCATAATTAGAATTCTGATTTGAATATATTTTCCACTCGTTTCTAATACAAAAAATATTAACTTTATTTGTGTTTATTAATTATGATCTAACAAATCTTATTCATTTATTAGCCTTTCTGTAATAATAATCTTTTACAATTTATGATTTTTACTTATTGAATACAGTAAAAAAATTGGACACCATGTGTATTTAAAGTAGTTTCCCGTTCCGGTTATTATTTTTAGTTAGGACTTGTGTATGTTTAGATTTCATTATCTTTCCCTAAAGATTTATCCGATGTTTGTATTCGTACAATCAGTAGAGATCGTTAGATTATTGTTTAAGGTTGATGGGCATGCATAGTTTTTTTTTTTTTATTTTTTACGAATTGGTCAAACCCAAACTCAAACAAAAACATTGTTTTCAATCATTATGAGTCTCCTGATTGAATAGAATTTTATTATAAATAATTGTCTTGTATATGGAATTTTTAAAGCATTCTGAATGTTAAAAATAAAGAAAAAAGTGTGCAAGAGAATAAAAAACACTTCCTGCCAAAAAAAAAACAAAGTGAAGTTTTGTTTCATCGGCTGAAAAATATAGGAAATCCGCTCCCATATTTAAAGGAACCCACACACACAAACAACCCTATGTGAGTTGTCCCCCTTCCATTTTCACGATGTCTCTTAATCATGTTTTCAAATTGATTTTGTGCAAAAACAATTATATTTTTCCCATTTTTGCGCTGTTAGAACCACCACAAGGTAATTTTATGTAGTCCTGTGAAGTTTTGTTGAAATCGGTTGAAAAATGTAGGAAATCCGATCCAATATATAAACGTTACAGACACACACACACACACACACACAATCTGCGTTTTATAATAAGTAAGATAAATTTAAGGAAAAAGTTTTCATTTCTTGTCCTTTAGGACTTCATTTGAGTTAATAGATGTTTACGTTGATGGAAAAACACATGCACACGAAGGAGAGGGAATGCTGATAAATTTAATTTTTTTTTAATATATGTCTTGGCTATATAATCTAGCTAATTTCATTTTGTTTCTTTTTTTATTACTTTTATATATATTTATATTTAAACAAATTTCTCCAACAAGGGGGATGCAAGTTCAGACCCTGCCAGATTGGACATTTTCTTTAAGGCTCTCCAATTCACAGGCCAGTAGATGTAAATTTATACTGTTTAAAAAAATGGGATTTCTACTCAAAGACGTGTGTCCACTGTATACAATCTTTAAAGTAGTAAGCAATAATGTCAAATTATAAAATCAATTAAATTCTTAGAAATTACTTTGCTTACATTTCATATGCAAAAATGAAAGTTAACAGATATTGAAATGTGCATTTCTTAAATAGCGTAATTTAACATTGTCTGGCTGTGAAAGTCTTTCATAGCTGAACTGTCTAAAAGCATACTGGGTCATCCTGGATATGATGGTAAACTACATCTGGCAGCAAGGCCTTTTATTGGATGATTGGAGGTGCATGGAACCTCCTCTTAACTGTTGCTGTTCCCAGATCCACTCATTAGAGTACCAGCTTTGGTCAAATAGTGAACACCCAAACAAAAAATCAACAGTACATTTTATGACCTACAAACTATATATCTAACAAATGTACATTTACCCTGAAAGTATAAAATTATTTACAAAATTTATAGTTGAAGGCATATAATTGTGTACAAAATATTTAGATTTTGGCATTAAATAACCCATAGAGGCTGATATGCTAAACAAAAACAACCAACCAGTCCCCTATAAAGGGTATGCAGCTTTGTGTGTAGATGTAAATTTACATTTTAAAAAACAAGGTTGTCTACTCAGGCATTAAATATAATGTTTAAACAAATAAAAAATATACCTAATTTATATATGAAGTATTCTCACAGATTTTTATATGTGGTAGGTGATGACAGGTGAAAATAATATTGGACTGGGCAAATAGTTTGTTTGCTTATTAAGTAGAAAATTTACTTAATAAACCAAACATTCTCACCAATCCAATATTTGAACATTCTACAGTATAACTGCCCAAAATGGACATAATTTTACATTTATCTGTCACTACTAGATAATTACCCTAAACAGCTTGAATTAGTCAAGAAATCTCTTACCAGTCAATACCCAAGGGAAAATGGTCTAGTTGCTGTATAACAGCCTCCATTCAGGTTCAGTTCGCATCTCATTACCAAAATCTATTAACATTAGAGTTGATAACGATTATAAAAATTACAGTGGATATGGTTATTTCTCTTTGATTAAAATATTCAAGAATTCCAGTGTTATCAACAGTAGAAGGAATTTTGAAGTATCATATTTGCCATACTACTTGACATGGACTTTTTCCAAAACAATGCACCAAAAAATTACCTTGCATCCAATACAGCAGTATCATGTGTGGGAGGGACATGAAAACCATGAAAAAAGTGGGGTTTACCAGGAATCTGTATACATAGAGCTTAACTCTGAAACTAGGACTCCTGCAAGTGAAGAAACGAGATATTAAAAATATCCCAGCAAAATTCACCCAGGAATAAGGAATTAAGAAATTTATGGAATTGCACAATATTTTGCTGATTGTTTTGTAGAAATATCAGATTTTACAGAAACATTTGCTTTGACTGATTTATTGCTGTTTGCTTTGTGTGTTTTTGTAGATATACAGGTATTGGAATTTGCTTTTCTGCACATATGGAATGGAACTTTATTTACCAACACATACCATATTTTTTGCCTATTACTATATGCACCAGTGTTCACTGATACCAGTAGATTTCTTTGTAGCTATTATGAATCTACTGCATGTGCAGATATTGCTCCCTGAAAAAAAACTAAAACAATTTTCAATAAATGCATGATGAAATGTACTAAAATTCTTCTTTTCAAAAAAAATGCCTGGTAATTAAACCTTACTTCTATTAAAAATGTACCGGTAGTATAAATTGTGCTAATGCTATAAGTGTTTCTTCATAGTTAATGGGAATTTCACATAAAAAATTTTGATTTTTAAAAAAAATTTTTTTTTGTTAGTTGTTTTTCCTAAATATTCCATGCCAAAAACTCTGTGTGTCCAATCTTAACAAATAAGTTTTTAAAAATCTTTGTGATCTTTTTTTTTTAAACAGAAATATCTTTTCTTTATATTGGACAAAATAATTCTTAAATTTGTTGTAGCAGAAAATTAGTGACAGCTCTCAAACAATATATAACACCTACTGTTGCCTGATAATGGTAACTATATAATGGAATGGAGTCTTCAAGTTTCTTGAATTTTTGCACATTTTCAAAGCTGTTCATATGCTGATGTCAGAATGAAGAGATGTGTTTTTTCATTGTTCAAAGAAAGTGATGTCATATTTTAAAAGGAAAGTCTTTATTTTAATTATACATTTATTCTTATTTTTTTCTTTGTTTATTATATTATAATGCATTTACAATGTTTAATTATTAAAATACATTTTTGTTTATTTTTTTTTTTAAGATAAGTCAATGTTTTCGATTGTTTTATTTTTAAAATAATAGTTTTAGCAAATGTCTGTTATCACCAGCCAGGAAATGTTATATTAGGAACATTTAATGCATTGTATATGTCAAATTACTTATATACAGGCATGAATAATTTCTATATTTATATTTCATAACATTTCTCAGAAAGGAAGTGATCAGAAAAGAAGAAATTAAATTCTTAGATATTAGATAAAGCTGACGATAATTGTAGTATCATAACATTTTTTATGGATGTGGATGCATTTTCAAATTTGTAAGAAAAGCATTTTGACTTATAATCTTATTTTGTTTTGTTTACTTTTTTATTTTATTTTTTACTACTATTGGTTCAGTGGTGAATTTCTTCCTTTATTATTTATCTCTCAAATATTTTTAGCTGTAACAATAATAAAAAATGTTCTTATGTATCTAATGATAATTTTATACTTTCATTCTTATTTATTGATTAGCTTCTATTATTAAGTCAAAGTAGTACATTTGATAAAAAACTCTTCACTCCGACATCCAATGTAAACTTTTTATGGTCATTCCTTGTCATGATAGAGGGCTTTCATGTCCCAGTGATCCTAAGAGCAAAGCAGTCTAGAGTTTCAACTCCTGCAGCGCCACCCATGGTGATAAGGTTGTGAACGAGGGACCAGACCTTGAAAACCCTAATGTCAGAATAGGCAAAGATCTACATGATCTCTATGGTCAAACTGGTAGAAGAGAGCAACATCAGTTGGGCTGACTTAACCAAGGTGGACCTTGATAGACCAAGCATCTGACAGTCTGATGCAACCAGATTTGCCTGTCTCAATCCCCTGTGAGGGAGGTGCTTCTGGCGAAGCGTGTGGGCTTCTCCATTGTACAGAGATGTTCACTAAAATTGAATTCACTTGAATGGCCTCATCAAACTATCACAGCCATCTCCACCACTGCCACCAGGGAGAGAAAGTGTATAAGAAGAGAGAATGACAAACCCAATGCTTGTGTGCGTGGGTGCCGATGACTATACCTGAGTTATTAGGTAAAGCTGCAAGAAATTTAGTGAGTTCTGCAATATGTCCCATATTGCTCAGTGGGGTTTAATTCTGGGGTGGTTGGAGGAGTAATGCAGTACTTGGCAGGCAAATGGATCAAGTTTCTTGCTACCTGCATACAATGGAGGGAGTTGCATTATCTTGAAACATAGCAAGAATAGAGAAGTAGAAAGTGTCTGTAACAAAATTTGCATATATCACTCATATCCAGACAGATTTCAGATTCACTAGTAAAGGTCCTTCTGAATTCCAAGGTAACAGATCTCACATCATTACAGAGCTGCCACCAGCTTGCCCAACACTCAGGTGACAGCCTAGATCCATGATCAATGCTATCTTATCCATATAAAAATTTGACCACTTGCCCAAAAGAGTTGGAAATATGACTTGTCTAACTAGATAACATGGTGCCAATCTTCTACAATCCAGTGGTCATGTTCAGTGGCAACTGATATATAAAATATAGTGTACACTGTACAATGTGTAGACTGATGGGTTGAGCAGCAGAAATGTTGAAATAGGATGTGATTTGATTTCATGCTCTACTTTTTTTGATTATTATTATCCTTGACAGTTGTTGGCTGCCTTGTTCTTGCATTATCTGTAGGCAGCTGCAGTTTTCATACTTAACTGATGTTTATGTGTAATTTGCATATTCCTAGTTGTACCATAGCTACTGTTCCTCAGGAAAAAGTTAGAACAGTTTCTACTGCAGAGATAAAATGCTCTATCTAATAATCATCTTATGGTCAAAGAGTATTAAATCCTGTTCTATGCCTACCACAATTACACTCTCTCTTTACTTATTCCATTACATTACATATGTCATCAGACCAAATCAATTTCTACAAGTAGGGGAGGGGTGTTAAAAAAAAAAACCATCGACTATACTGCTGTTTCTAACTTTTTGGCACTTCAGTTTATCACAATATTCTCCAGTTCTTCCTCTTTCTTTAAGAAAATTAACTTTTATTTTTAAATTATACAGATTTCTGATTATGGATTTCAATTTGACTAAGTTCATAGGTAAAGTTAAGCACAAAGTTGTTTAAGTATCATGTTTTCTACATGGGACATATAATAATTGCAGAAGCACAAGCTGAGTGGATTTCCCATACTAACACCATTAGTTTAGTATAGATGTTGCCATTATGGTCATAGAATGAGACTTTGGGTGTGCATGCATGCAATAATTTTTGAGGATATTTGGTTTGATGGATGCCGGGTTGATAGATTAACCTCATCCACATGTAAAAAATGATTAAAAATAATGGAAGCCTTAATAATGAAAAAGAAAAATCAACACTCAATAATATTAACTATGAATGCCGCTACAATGTGCTGTGTTTGGAAAATAAAACATCCCTAAAACATACACAACCTTTTTTTTTCTAAAAAAAAAAAAAAATCTTTGATAATGCCTAAAAGTATAATAAAAAATGCCTGGAATTACAGAACATTTGGACAGTTTCTATATATTCTGTGTGCAACATAGGAAACACTTATTCAAGCACAAGAAAAATTAAATAAAAAGCTTAATTGCAGTACCTTGTCTGTCATTTTTAATGAAACATATATATATATATATATATATATATATATATATATATATATATATATATATATATATATATATATATATATATATATATATATATACATTGGTTAATTTAACAGGATATCAACCTTTGTTGCAGATATACAGAGAAAAAAAACAGTTGACTTAGTTGTTAGTTGTTACTTGTTTTGTGACAGACTCTTATTAAGAAACTATAGAAGTGTTTTATCTTAATTATTTCAACACTTTCCTGATAGGAAAATCTTTTCACAATGTAATTAGATGTCTGCAAGAAAAGCTTTTTTGATATTTTCTGATAAATGCTGATAATTATACTAAACAAAATAAAAACAATAATACAAATATTTTCATTATTTTTGGTGTTGTTCTTTGCAAAGTATTTAATCTCTTGTTCTAGTTTTTGACAGTACAAACTGATACATTCTGAAGTCATGCAGAAAATGGAATTGTTAACTGTATTTAAATTTCAGTTGAGGCCATTGATATTTTTAATTCCCTTCATTGCAGTTTTGATCTGCTATGTTATGATAGTTGAGTAGAAAGAGGAAAGACAAGTGAATCCATGGTTAATCAACTCTGAAATGACCATCAACATTGACAATAGATAGAAAGGGCTGCACTTTTCTATGGCATTTAGAAGATTCATTTCTTTCTTCTAAAAATCATGATACCTAAGATTTGTAAGTATGTGTGGGGAATTAGTTTCATGTCCTGTTGTAGATATCCAAATCTTTCGACAAATTTCTAATATAAAATGACATAATATTTGGATTTAACTTATGCACATCTGCCTATTTGTAATAGAATTTGAACATTGTTTGCTCCCCACACATCTCTTACATGTAAATCTGCTGTAACTGATACAGAGAGATTAATATTTTGTGAAATGCAGGCTGGCTACAGCAGAATCTGATGACTTATCATATGGATTCACAGCAAATTCAAGGTTTGCTTTTTGAAAAGTTTACTGGAGTTTTTAACAATATTTTTAATTTTTTATTGTTTAAGTCAAAGTGCTGACTCGTTATTGCAGCATTTTTTCTGTTGTAATATCTGGTGTATTATGTGGTAATATATGGGAGAGGATAAGGGAAAGAATGTTATATATGTATAGGAGTTTTTTTATCTATGTTTTTATCTGTTCAAAGTTGGGTTTCTTGTTCATTCTAAAGTCTTCTCATTCTCTTTCACTCCCAGTAACCTCTTTCATCTTAGTGGAATTATCGCCTTGCTTGAGTTGTTAAAAATATATGTAGTAGCTGCCACTTGACCATGTAGTGAAGGAAGGTATGATTGTTTTCAATGTAGCAAAAATGTATTAGCCATCTAAGGTCACCAGCTAGTAGTGTAAATATTATATTTTATCTCAGAGTATATTATGATGACTGCAGCATCAGAGACTGGACAAAATTAATTTATCAACTCTGATTTTAGTTAATTTTCCATCTGTTTATATACACATGTAAAAAAGCCTTTGCTTCTCATTGCCTTATATCCTGGTTATGAAAGCTTTCTGACTGGTTGGTTGAACTATCTATTTTTAGAGATTAGTTTTGTCTCCTCATTATTATTTGTTTATTTCTTTTCTTAAATCCTCGTTGTGAAAGCTTTTTGAATGGTTGGCTAAACTATGGGTTTTTTGTCTGATATTTTTTTATTTTCTATCGATTTTTAAAAATGTTGATTTTTTTTTTTTTGTTATTTATTTTTATTTCTTTATTTCTTTATTGCCACATTATGTCAACCTGCGTAACATATAAGGAAATGTAAACTGAAAAATTCCCTGTAAGTTACTCTCAATTCAAAATTCTTTGTAGGTTACTCAGATTGACATACACCTGATGAAGCTTATAATGCACAACAACTGAAACGTTTTGGTAACAAGTCAGCTCTTTGTTGATTCAATATTGATTGTATATGGTTTTTAAAATAGAATCTTTCACTATCAATTAAGGCCAATTAATTTTATTACTAATAACTCTATATTATTATTGCATATTAACATCATGAATGCATATTGATTACCAAACAGTATAATGAATAACCCGAAGTGAATAAACTTAGGAAAGCTTTATTCAACTTAATACAGCTACCAAAAGAAAAGAATTAAGCTAGCTTATTTATAAGCATTTCTGGAGTCTGTCCATTACACCAAACAGGGGGAGCAGGTTGTGGGAATTACTTACAACATTCTCCCCCACCAGCTAGTTATTCGTACAGAATAAAGTCTTTCCAACGACCTGGCATTTTGCAGGTCCTTTGGGAACATCTTAATTGTTCAGGTGACTGGTGGCCGTCTATGTCAGACGACAAGTTATAGTTATCGTGATTAACGCATTTCTGCATAGAGGGTGTAGCCTTGAAACGGCACCGTTTTTTTTTTATGTTTCGGTTGCTGGGTGTCTGAAAAATAAGTGTCAGTCTCCGATGTAGGGTGAGTCCGTTTTTGTGGTATCGGTCTTTCTTCAGAATCAGATGTAGAAGAAAGTTCATAAGGATAATCGGATTCATTCGGTAGAGTATCTGAACTAGATGTACGCAGGATTTGATCACCTAGCTTAACTGGGCTGGTTCTGAAAACTGGATATTCACGATTCTCCATCGCAGTAGCCTCTTCAGATGTATTTCCAGCCGCCGCGAGATCTCTTAAGGAGACTGTTGATTGTCTTCCTTCCACAGTTTCAATCTGGGCGTATTGGGGGTTTGCCTCAATTAGTTTCACTTTGCTTACTAAGGGGTCATGTTTACTACGACGAACATGGTGTTTCAGTAAAATGATTCCAGGTTGAGCAAGCCATGAAGGGAGGGAAGTGCCTGTTGAGCTTCGTCGTTGGAACAGAAAAAACCTCTCATGTGGAGTAGCGTTTGTAGATGAACACAGTCGGGTCCTGATAGTGTTTAGAGCTTCAGGGATGACACTTTCCCATTTTGAGGTCAACATTTTCCGGTTTGCCAACACCAACTGTACCGTCTTCCATATTATTCCATTATATCTTTCACAGAGCCCATTCCCTTGAGGGTTGTAAGGGGAGGTTCGGCTTACCTCCACTCTTCATTTATGCAAAAAATTCTTGAGATCTTCCGACATAAAGGCAGATCCCCGATCTGTATGAATGAATGCAGGCACTCCGAAAATTGTGAAAAGGGAGCAGAGGCCTTGAATAACTGTAGTGGCCATTACATCAGTGCATGGAATGACGAAGGGGAACCTTGAGTACTTGTCAATTACAGTAAGCATGTATTTATTTTGTGTTTTAGAAGGTAGTGGACCCTTGAAATCTAGATTAAGCTTTTCGAAAGGCTGAGTGGCCTTCACGAGTGTTGCTTGAGGGGGCTTATAGAATATTGGCTTATTTTCTGCGCATATTTGGCAGGAGTTGGTAATTCTTTTTACATCTTCAACTGAATATGGTAAATTCCTGCTCCAGACTACATGTGTCATTCTTGTGATGCCCGGGTGGCACAATTCTCGGTGTATGCTCTGAAGATCAGATGAGCTTGTTGTTAAACCACACACCTTTGAAAGTGCATCAACTGCAGCATTCTCCTTTCCAGGGCGATAGGAGACGTTGAATGAATAACAAGAGAGTTCCATCTGCCATCTTGCAATTTTCTTTTTTGTTCGGTGATAAGGTGGAATTGTCTACCGATCAGATAAGGCCTCCATTTTCGTAAAGCTTCAACTATGACGTACACTTCTTTTTCTATGGCAGTATGCCTTCGTTCAGACTTCGAGAGTGTCCTAGAGAAAAAAGCTACAGGCCAACCATGTTGTCTTAAGGAGGCAGCTATTGCTGAATCAGATGCATCGGTTTCAACTTCTAGATGAGCTGAAGGATTAATGGCAGCAATGGCAAAATTAGCAATATCCCTTTTTAAATTTTGAAATGCTCTAATGGCTGAATCAGATAATGGAAAAGTTCTTACTTGAGTAAGTAAATGTATTTTTTCAGAAAAGACCGCAACCCATTGGGAATAATGGGCAAACATGCCAAGGGCTCATCGTAATGCAGCTATATTTCCAGGAATTGGTAATTCCATTAAGGGTTTAAGTCGCTCGGGGTACAGTCTCATGGCACCATTCCTGACTATGTACCCTAGTAGCTTGATGCTTTTCAAATTATATGAACACTTTTCCTCATTAAGGGTCAGGTCATATTTATTTACGGCAGCCATGAATCGTTTGAGGTTGTGGTTATGATCTTCCTCGTTATAACCGAAAATAGTGACATTGTCTATGTATGCCACAGTACCCTTCAGTTTCTCATTAGAAATGATTTCATCTATTACCCTTTGAAAACTTGCGACCCCATTTGTAACCCTAAAAGGGATCCTACGGAATTGATATAAATGCCCACAAGCTTCGAATGCCGTGTAAGGTTTTTCCTCCGGCTTGATGGGTATCTGATGGTAGGCACTCCTAAGGTCCAACGTGCTGAAAATACGATACTTAGTGATATCGGAAACCATTTTGTCAATACGGGGCAGCGGATATGCATCGAACTGTGTATATCTGTTGATGGTTTGGGAATAATCAACAACCATCCTCTTTTTATGGTTTTCATTAGTCGTTATTAGGACCTGGGCTCTCCATGGTGATTTGCTGGGCTCTATAATATTTTCCTTAAGAAGTCTTTTCACTTCCATTGCAATAAATTCCTTGTCTTTGAGCGAATAGCGTCTAGATTTTGCGGCTATAGGTTTGCAGTCAGAGGTTAGATTTGAGAAGAGAGATGGATACTGGACTTTTTGCTAATCCACATATTTGCAGTGATGGTTTGATACCACCGAACGGAATTGTAAGGTGAGAATGTCAGTTAAGGAAATTGTGCCCTAGAACTACTTCACAGCAGAGGTTCCTCATTACCAGCAACTTGATTTTAGAATAGAAATTTTCTTTTAGCTCGAGGTTAACCATGCAGAATCCGATTACACGGCAGGATAAGGACGAAGTGGCCATCGATATTTGATTAGAACAGGAAAAGATTTTCCATTTGTTTGTTTCCACGATATGTGCATCGATAAAATTTTCAGAACTCCCCGTATCAATAAGAGCATGGAGATTTAGTCCGTTCACTCTGGCCGGCACAATTGTTTTAGAGAGGCATTTGGGAGAGACAGTCGATACGGTGGATAGAGAAAGGGTGGCAGCTAAATGGGTTTTCTGTAAAGGGGCCGACCAACAAACCTTTAAAAAATGTCCCTGCTTGCCACATCCATGATATTCTACTGTTTCGAGCTGGGCAGGATGAACGAGCGTGTTTACGAAGGCCGCAGAAGTAGCACTTAATCTCAGCTGAAGCGATAGTAATGGGTTGTTCAGTAGTATTTGAAGAATCCTTATCCTGGGGGTCACAATGTTGTGAATTTGAGATGGGAATTTGTTGGGAATGAGAATGGGCAGGAATAGTAGCCCCTGAAAAATCAGGTTGCGAATAGAGATCTGATTGTTTCTGGGCCATGACCAACGTATGGGCTAGTTCGTAGGCGGTAGCCAAATCCAAGTCTTGTTTTCGAGCATCCTTTGTCTGATTTGGTTAGACCGTACTCCACTGATGAAGGCATCTCTTATTGAGATATGCTTGGCTTGCTGTCAGGGCAGTAAAATCACAGTCGTAACTTAATATTTTCAGGTTTTGAAGATACAGCTCTAGACTTTCTTCAGTCTCTTGACGCCAAGTAGCAAGTAAGTATCGTGCAAAAATGGAGTTTTTCTTCTTAATGAACATACCATCCAGAGTGCTTATAGCAGTATCGTAATTTTGACACCCGAACAAACACTTATAAATGGGAGTGGAAACATGGTGTAATAAGAGGGTTAATTTCTGTGAGCCAGTCAATGCCGATGTAGAAGAAGACTGCAGCTCTGAAAGAAATCCCTCGAACATATCTCTCCAATGTTGCCATTTGTCACCAGAGTCAGGGTCTGACGTATCGAGTTCCAGGCGGTCAGGCTTGAGGTATTGTTCCATTATTTTAAGTTGAATAAATTGTAATGAATAACCCGAAGTGAATAAACTTAGGAAAGCTTTATTCAACTTAATACAGCTACAAAGAAGAAAAGAATTAAGCTAGCTTATTTATAAGCATTTCTGGAATCTGTCCATTACACCAAACAGGGGGAGCAGGTTGTGGGAATTACTTACAACAAACAGATTGATTTAAATCTGTATTGAATAGATGTTCTCAGCTAGAAATGATTATTATTAAAAAAAAAAAATTTAATTCACTTGGACTAATTTCCTTGTTTTTGTTGTTCATCAATTGAATTCACTGGTTCAATGCATATGTCATGGGGAAGGGGAAGTATATGCTCTTCAAAATAAGTTTCAATATTCCAAAATATACAATCACAATCATGATCACAAATCCCATAACCCATGTTCTGCAATTGTAGCAGCAATGCGTGTGTCTAGAGCAAGATAATTTGCTGGAGTTCATTCATATTCAGGCTGGTTTTGAATTCATTTTTCAATGAATGCTAATTAACTTGTAGCTGTGGTGAGAAGCCAGCCCAAATTTTGAACTCTGTATGCCAATTCCACTTTTGATGCTGATATCTTTTACTCTGGCCATATATTCAAAATGCAACAGACAGTCAAAGAAGGTTATAAGGTAAAAATACTGAAATATAATGATTTGAAAAACTGAAAAGCAAAAAAACATGATGAAATTAGTTCAAATGAAACAAGACTTATGGCCAATTCATGTTCAAACATTGGTTCCCATATGATCACCAAAGTTAAGCAACATTGAGCCTGGTCAGTATCTAGATAGGTAACCACTTGGGAATACCAGGTGCTGTATGTTTGGATGTACAGATGGTGTCATGGATAATGGCTTAAAATCAGAGAAGTGAGTTCTAATTCTAATCAGGTTTTTTTATATTCATTTGTGCGTAAAGTTATAAATCCAGATCTTCTCCCTCTAGCTATGGGTTAATTAGTAGGACTTGTATTGGTAAATCCATTATTATCTCAAAAAAAATTCTTACAATCTAAAAATATTTTCTGGCTTTAAATAACCTGCTTTGGATTGATAAGCTTTAGAAAACAAATCGATCAATTAATAAAAAAACAAATGAAACCAAATACAATAGCTCTCTTGCATAAAATATTCAGATAGGTCTTACCCAATATTTTGACTTAAAGATTGTTTTAATTAAAAATAATTGGTTTCAGTCATGTTTTTAAAAAATTCTATAAAGTGTCAAAAGTTTTTTTTTTTTGCTTATTTAAAATGTTTCAATATTTCAAAACATTTTTTAATTTATTAATCATTAAAAAAGTAAGAAATATTAATAATGTAGAAATGTATTTATGAAGATATTTGTTAATTTGTAATCAAAGGTTAACATAAGATATTCAGTATTCTTAGCACAAGTGTAAGTGTTACTGAGATCAAAATATGTAGGTTTATTGATAAGTAAAATCCTTGGAAGCATGGTGGAGCAATAATAGCAGCTTGGATTGAGGAAATGGAGAATTGAGTTCAGATTCTAGTCAAGTTACTTACATTCACTCACATGCTAATACCCTTGGGAAAGGTAGGAATCCATCTCTTCTCTCACCAGCTATGAGAAGATAGCAGGACAGATTGGGTCCTACAAGCTTTGGCTGGCATCCAGTCTATTACAGAAAGAAAATGGCAGCCTACTGCAGGAAATTTTCTGCCTAATCAGTCATGCTTGGGTGATCATGTTTCTTCTGAGGTATGATCACCCAAGCATGTATCATGTAATCATTTTTTTAAATTAAAATATTGATTACTTGTTTTGTGAGGTCAGGTTTTATTATGTAAACAAACTAAAGGCAATATAAATTCTCCTTTATAAGTAATCCCAGAAGATACAATGCATAAAGCAGCAACCTGTCTATGAGAAGAAAAAACTTTGAATTCAAAATCATCCTGGAGATGGTTGGGCTCTGTCATGCTGTCTTGACTAGGAAATAATACTGCTACTGTGGCTGTAGTACATTTAATAGGTTACAGGTCTTATGATCAAAAGTTTCCTGTCCTCTAAAACATACTATAATGAAATTATCAAAATAAACTGAATTTATTTCTCTTTAAAAGTGAAGATTTATTTTTCAAAAATCACTATTTACTGCTACACATTTTTGCAAATGTTTTATCTACTTCTTTCATTCCATCCATGGAGAAAGTTTCTGGATTAGTTTTGATCTTGTGCACATTGGATGAAAAATGTTGACCTTTTCACCCCACCCTTCAATATAAGGGGCAACCAGAAGTTTGATGGTGGCAAATTCTTGTTCTACAGCAACAGCTGTGATTTGTAGACTTTCTCATCTTTTCAACATTTGTTGACTGCAGTACAACTTTGTATTATCATGATGTAAAAAAAAAGTTTCTGTTCAGGAATTCTGGTTTATTCTGCAAATGCATTGTGTTCTTGCAACGTTTCATTGCTTTCATATCTTGTGAATTTTAACAAGCACACAAGACTTTTAATGTCAAAAATTCTATCACAAATTACTGCTTTATATATAACTTGGATGTTGAACTCATGATTAACGAATGCTATTGCTCAGTGCCATGATGAAGTAGACTGTTTAAACATGATTTTATATACTGCCAAATACATATTTAATAAAATCTTATCAATAGGGTCTGTAATGTTATTGATCCTGACCTGGCATCTTGACTTCTGCCACTTTCCATGATGTCACTTCCCACTGTTTTCTGTAAATATTTTCATGGCAATTATTCTAATGGGAGTTCCTCTTTGGTATCTTGATTTCATGAATTTAAGTACTAGATTGTCTAGTAGGTCTCATCATTTTACTGTTGAAATATATAGATATAACATTAAGTTCTATTCTAATCATTTCTTTTTTTACACTTCTCACTATTGGAAATCTCTGCTGGTCTTTTGTTTCCATGCCATATACAATCTTCAAAAATATGAATACATGCCAATCACCATCTTCTGTCTTCCCAAATTCTATTCTTTCATTGTCCTTTCTCCTTACTAAAATCTTCTCATTCTCTTTCACTCCCAACAACTCCTTGTCTCTTAGTGGCATTATCACCTTTCTTTGAGTGAACTGATTAGAAAAAAATTGAATAAGATAAAATGCATATCTTTTTGATATTTTTTTTTTACAGACTTGAAAGTAAACAGTGTGGTGTGTAAAATATTATGGATATCATCACTTTACTGTTGAAATAGTTTTTTTTTTTTTTTTTTTTTACTACTCACCTGTTGAGCTCTCTTCTGGTTTCTTGCTTCTCTGCCACCTACGATCTTCAAAAATGTAAATGCAGCATCAGTTGCCAGCTTTTGTCTTCTTGAATCATGTTTTTTTTATTGTCTTTTCTCCACATCAAAGTTTTCTCATTCTCTTTCACTCCCAATAACCACTTGTGTCTTAGTGGCATTATCGGTGAAATTATTAGAAAAAAAACATGTTTCTATCTCAGCCCACTCAGTAGGAAACCTTTCCTATCAATCAACCCCCATATATGGAAGCCAAAGAAAATAACCACAAATAGGAGACAGGAGATAAATGAGCTTTTATGATAATGAACAACACAAGCTGAATTCATCTTGCAGAAAACTGAAACCTTTGTATTTTTATTCTCTTGAAAAGATGGTGTAAACAGAAAATGTTTGTTTGTATTTCAAATTTTGTTAATATTATGCATTGATTTAATTTTTTATCACTTTTTTCATCTTTTTACGAAATTGTTTCAACCACTGTATACTACAGCCTTCCTCAGGTATCAATCACATTTGTTAAACTTTTGGAAATGTCAAATGGAGCTTTTAATTTGATCTGTACTGATATATTGTTTTCATTCCTTTATTTTTCATATCCAGTGTTCTGAGTTGTATTCATTGAATGTACCTGCAAGAAATTTAATAAATTCTTTCAGAACTTGTAACTATCACTTTTTTTAAAATGTCAATCTGCCTCTTTGCTTTGCTTGAATTTTAACCCTTAATTGTTCTTTCTGATGTTTGTTTTTACATTACCTAACTCAGTGACTTCCAGGCAACCAAATATATACCAGAATTTTTTTAACCTTATTGAAGGCTATTTTATTGTTTCCAATTCATGATATTTAGTTAACAGATGAATACAACTAAAAAGAGCTTCAGTATTGTAATTAAGGTGAAATGAAACTATTAAAAAATTAATAATAAACTAAAACTAAATTTTCAACATTTATCTGCTAGATGCTGATGAGCTGAAGCCAATAAATGAACCTCCATAGAACAGATTTTCAATTGTGAACAGGTATCATAAGTGGCTTTTACAGACTCATTAAATTTTTTTTTTTTTTAATGCAAATATTCCTGTTTGGTTCTTGTCACAAGTAGAAGAGATAAAATTAACCTTTATTTTAATGTTTTATTTTTCATAAACTTTGAGAATTTTTCTTGGAAACATGTATTCACTTTATGTTGATGACTTGGTGGCTTATATAATGGAAACACCTGTAAATTAATGATCACCATCTTAAAGTATTAATGATTTATTTATTTTTCACCTCAAATTCCTTGACTAATTTGTTCAGACTAGTATCTTTATCTTTGTTGTATTTAATGTTTCTGCTGAATTGTTAGAGTAAATTCACAGCAGTTAAGAGCATTTACTGAAAACCAAGCTCTCTAAACTAGTGAACTAGTGTGAAAGAAGAGCTTGTTAATCATCATATCAGTGTAGGCAGTGAGTAGTGATGTTTCTCTTTAGAATGTAAGAGATTAAATATTTCAACCTTACCTCTTTTGAAAATAGAGCACTGCTTGTAAGGCTTTCATCTAAGCAGCATGAATAGGATAGAATCTTTGGATGTAATGGCCAAATGGGAAATGAATTGATTGATGTCCAAGCAAAGGTCTGATTTTATGGTGAACATCCAAAAATAAAAGTCAGTATTTGGATGAGATGTGGAGAGGATAAAAGCAGACATTATTGTTTTGAATTGCTTCTTCACGTAAAGGTGACTGAGGAAATGAATGCAGGTATCACAAATTCATATATATCTATCTTAGTCTTACTATTTGGTTATCTACCTCAGTTTGTTCATATCTTTCTATCTATCAGAATTATTTCTATTTCTGCATTTGATTTCTCTACAGTTTGGACCATTTTTCTGGTTTCCAGAAAAAATTTGAACATAAATCTTTCACTGTCTTCAGAGAACTTTTAACATTCATAGATTAATATCAAAGACATTCTGAATTTTTAAAAGTTCTTGTTTGTGTGTCAAGACTTTTTTAATGTATGTTTGTGTGAACATGCATTTGTCTATAGACAGGCATTGTGTTTTTGTTTTTTTATACTAGACTAAATTTTTATTTTTCCTACTGGCTTGCACCTTGCAAGTACCATTTTACGATCACTATGGTAGCATTTACACCCAGCAATTGTATAGCGATGGGCTCATCTCTGGATCCTATATTATGTAATTTTAATGAACCATATAGAAAAAAGGTCTTTTATAATTTCAATAAACACTCAATATATGTCATATTGATAACATTTTCATATTAACAGAAAACATAGTTGAATTAAAAACTCTTAAAGAAACATTTGAAAGGAACACTGTTCTACAATTCACTTATGAACTCAGTATTAAAAATAGAATACATTTCCTGAATGTTCTAGTAGATGCTAATAATCAACATTCAAAAATACTTGGAGGGAAAAAATAAAACATAGATAAAAATCAACTTTGGTAAATTTACTGATTATATAAAGCAACTAATTCGGAAATTTGAAAAAGTTAATAGTCAGAACTTTTAAATGTTATTCAACCCAACATGTTTGTAACAAATTCTTGCTGCTGAAATACACCTTATTTAAAATCTATATAAAAACTTCACATGTTATTTTAGTGGATAATGGTGTTTGAAATAGATGCCCCCCACTTTTTTTATTTTAAACAGTATGTAATATATCTTCTACCTGCACCTGAGATATACTGTCTAAAATATAAAAAATGGGGCATCTATTTCAAATATAGGTATCCACTAAAAATAACATTTGAAATAATAAAAATGTTGAATTAAAAATAAATTTGTTAATTCTTTATACACATTATGACAGATCAGATTTCTTTAGACAAGTCACTGACTTCACAATAAAATAGGTATTAATAAATTAATGTTGGTAAAATTTTCAGGAAATACTTATATTTATATGATAACTGTACCATGTGACTTTCACCTTATAATATCTGTCTTATTAGAAGTATTTACAATAACCTATTTGGTGAGTTTTTATTATGCAAATCAAGAGTTGATGAACATATTGTAATTAAATATATATATTGTCATCCACAGACAAACTGTTTCACTGTTTTAAAGCTTATCAACATGGTTAGACATCCAGTTGCCTCAAGCTGAGATTGAAACTCAATTGATTTGGTATAAGTCGGAGATTCTATCCCTAAGCCATTGACACACAGCAGGGATGAATGTAAATTTAGACATATTTAATTTAGATAAACACGCTAGTGACTTGAGAACTTGATTCATCTTAACAAAGAGTCTTGCATCAGCAGTAGTAATAGTCACTGTTTACAAATTCACTTTTCTCCCCGAGAGCTCAATAGAAATAACTTTTTTCAGGAGCATGTATATATTGTCATCCACAAACAAACTGTTTTGCTGTTTCACAGCTCATCAGTGTGGCTAAACATCTGATTGCCTCAAGCTGGGATATTTTAATTTCAAATATATAAATGATTGTAGTAAAGATATTTATGTAAGATATAAAAATGTATAATTCAGATATATCAAATTGCAATAAAATTATCTCCTCAAAAGAGAAACAAGATATTGTAAAGTTACTGAATGTTGCGATTACATCTGGGAAAATAAATTGAAAATATTGACAAGAAAACTACAAAAACAATTTGGCTTTAAAAATACCATAAAACATATTTAAGAAACAATAAAAGGGTAATAAGCAAGAAAAGGGATTGACCAGAAACAAACACTTGTATTGAGGATGTAAACAAGTAAATCATCATCAGTCTTATGATCAAGTATAGTCATAGGGTTGCTGCACAGCTGAGGATTTGATCAGTTCCATCCATATACCTCAGTACAGTATTCTTTCATGTGTAGTGTGTCCTGGGCAAAGATGACCTTGCAGAACTCATCACTAATAAGCAAAATATACAGAAAATTAAAAATATTGGTTAAAGACATGAAAGCAACTAAACAACCACCTTTTAAGAAAACTATCACAAACATAAATGAAAACTGATTTCTCAAAAGTATTTTTTTAGTGATGAATCTAGACCTACATTGGAAGGATTTGATAGCTGGACTAGAGTTTTGACCCTTAATGGAAATAGTCAATCAACATGACAGATGATATTGGTAAAGCAAAGTATTGTTTTGGATTAGTATTGTCTTTTTGGATGTTTCAGGGCATGGGTGATCATATCTCTGTAACTTTCTTTTTTTTTTGTAGCTCTGAGCAATGTTTGTCTTTTTGCTGTCTCTTGTAATCCTTGCTACTCCAACCAATCAAAAATGCCCCTACCAATTTGGCCACAAGACACCATCTTGATAGAGCAAAGTTCAATTTACTTATTTAAGGAACATATATCTCTTAAGACTTCTATAAATCTATATCTGCTAGCTTAATTTTCATAATCAAAACATAAATAACGGTAATTTTTAAAAGGATTTTTTCATCTGAAAATATTTCTCATGAACTTTTGGGAATCTAAAACTAGTAGGATGTGCCTAAGAGGCAGTATTCATATACATGTAAACTTGCCCCTGTCAGATTTGATAATAGATGTAACAGCTTTCTACTTTTACTATTGCCTGGGACATAAGATTATGTCAAATGAAAATTTTTGATACTTTCTTTGATCTTGTTCACAATTTTGTTAGAGGCTACAAAATGTTTGTATTATCTACCCTCCAATAGTGGAAGGATGCCTAATCTCTGAGGCCACTGTCATAATGGCATTGGAATCTTCCAATCAGCTCTTGTCAGTGCAATGAGTAAGGTGCTACTGAAAGTTTAGAATCTCTAAGATGAGACTAGTCTTATCTCAGGCCATGATCTGCACAAGGTAAAAAAGAATACTGATGTCTTAAATATGAAAGAAGTAGAACAGGTTCTATAATTTGATGCAGTATTTACTTGCCTTGGTGGTGGGATGTGACACAAGGTTGATTATATATGAGGTGCTTATACATATATATATAGACCAAAGATAAAATTTCCTTAGTTTCTGTAATCACTGTCATGCCAAAATCTGTATCCACCAGCCTTCTAGTTTTAGTGCAGTGAGGAAGGTGCTGCCAGTGTTGAAATCCCTGCAAGACCTCCCTCAAGTGAGAGTAGATATTAAAATTTGATCCCAGTCAAAAAGCCAAGCAAACCTTTGTGGAAATAAGCTGCCATGAAATTAAGTAGTTTAGACAAACTTGCAATTTAAAATAATCCCAAATATCAGATATTAATAAAAATCTATAATGTTAATGAATATTCATATTTGAGTAGACACTCCATTTATTTAAACAGTATACTTGTTTCTTTTCATCTACCAGCCTGAACATTTGAGAAATATGCGCTCTTTTTTTAATAAATAAATGTAGCATTTACTCAAGTATGAGTATTCCACTACAAATAATGTTGAAAGTGAGAAAAATCTGTTCAATCAATAAATAGAAAAAAAATCTATTACTTTATATATATATATATATATATATATAAAAGCCTTAAATTTAGGCAGGTAGAATTACTAACCACAAGGCACCCCAACAATACCTCACAATACCATACAGATGCTAGCCTCTGTCTAATCTTGTGCTTAGTATATTTCTGCTGTTTTGTTGGTGGTAATCCAAGTTGAGTTAGGAATGACAAGGTTGAACTGCCAATAAAACCTCGGCATTTAACTTCAGTAGGAAACTTATTGTTCATTCAGCCATTTCTTAAGCATTGCTCTCACTGATCTTTCTACTTTCCCAGTTTATGTTGATGTACCCAAAAGCAACTGTTAATTATCTTTTGTCTTCTTTTATTTTTCTTCAATTAGGTTCTCCTGCCAATGGTTGGTGTTCGAGGGAATTTCGCCCGAATCCAGAGCTGTCTGAAAGAACTGCGTGAAATGGCTGAGAACATGAGAGAAATCTGTCCCAGTACCAGAGAGGAGGGTGTATCTCAAGCTCTAATTGAAATTTGTATGCAGTTTCAGCATCATTGGCAAGGAAACTTTCAGGTAGGTATATATATATATATATATATATATATATATTCAGGCTGGTAGATGTAAATTAATAAATATATTGTTTAATAAAAACTATTAAAAACAGAGCATCTACTCAAATATGAGTATCCATTTCCAAAATTATATTTAAACAAATAAATTAAAAATCTGTTGGATTTAATCCATTTCCTAATATATATATATATATAAATATATATACACTTTAAAAATTAGAAGGTCAGTTAAATCTGCTGCCCTGGCTTCAACTTTATGGTATCCTCAGGCAAATTTTATCAATTGATAAAAATCGCCTGAGGATACTGTAAGGATGAAACCAAGGTAGCAGATTCAACTGATCTCCTAGTATGGTTTTTGTTTTATATATATATATTTAAATTTTCATTTTCAAGAATGAAAGCTTAGTAACAAATTGAATTTGTAATTTCTTATATAAATATAATCATTTGAGTTATATATAAAAGGAAAGGGAACAGATAGAAGAAATGAAAAAAAAATGGATGCATTTTCTTATATTAATAACATAATTAATATATGTATATGAGATATTAAAAAAAAGTAATGTTTCAATTTATTTTCATGGAAAATACAACAGATTCGGGGAACCCAATAACATTTTTTGGATAGAAAAAGTTTTCAGTTATATTAAACAAGGAAACCTTGTTGGCCAGTTACAATAAAACTTATGTGAATGAATTCTTATTGCCTATATATATATATATATATATATATATATATATATATATATATATATATATATATATATATTTTATTTATATATATATATATATATATATTTATTTATATATATATATATATATATATATATATATGAGATGGGATCAAATATAGATCAGAATCTGGAAACATCTATCAATATATTTCACTTTCCTTAACACTTAACCAAAAGAATGAGATATAAAAAAAGAGAAGGAAAATCTCTGGTACTTTTACTTTTGTGTTGTTTGATTTTCATTGGTCAGTCATGTTTCATGTGCTATGGACTCTTTAAACCAATGTTAGTATAATATATCCCTCTGATGTTTCAAGAAAGTATTTGATTTTAAACCTACCTGAAAAAACATGAATGTTGCTATATGTCTTAAGTGTATAAAAATTTTAGTTTGTCTATTTGGGATTCAGATGATCATATACATTCGTAAGTATATGTGTGTGTCTAGTAAACATTGTGTTTCATATGTTGGTTTGGGAATGTTTTTGCAAAGATACCATTTGTTTTAACATGCATTAGATTCTTTAATAATGGATTCAATAAAGGTTGATGTAATATAATGTTTTGGATGTGTGTTTATAGTTGGTAATATTGTTATTAGTATGCCCCCAAAGTACTTTCTCTGTAAAGAATTATGTTCTTTTTAAATTAGTAAAAACCCTAATTACAAAAGAACATAATTCTAGAATCTAAAATATGTTTATCTAAAACATACAGTAAATACATAAAATCTTCCCAAACCAACAAAGATAATGTCTACTGGCTGTACACATACACACACATATTATCATCTGAATGATAGACAAACTAGAAATTTTATGCACTTAAATACATGTAGCAATATTTAAGGTTTTTCAAGTAGGCTTGAAATCCGTCAATTTCTTGATACTTCAAATGAATGCTACAATTTGGAACACCAGGTAATATGATTGACCAATGAAAGTCAAATAACACAAAAGTAAAAATACCAGAATTCCTTTCTTTTTTGTCTCCATATTTCATTCTATGAGGCTTTAATAAAAGTGAAACATTTGTTATTAGTCTTACCATTTCTCTCTCTCTCTCTCTATATATATATATATATATATCAAATATGTGGTGCAATTTAATTTATATTACAATGAATCATTCATACAAAAAGTAAATTAGTAAAGATAATGATATAAAATGGCAAAATCTCTTTGCTAACTAAATGGTGTGCCTGCTATGCATCTAGAGATTCTTGACAAAATACAAAGATGAACTTGTAATGTAACCATTCCTGACCAAGCATCTCGACTTCAGTCACTTTCTCACCAATGTGAGATTGCTTCCTCCTGTCATTTCGACAAATATTTTCATGGCAACTGCTGACAAGCATTTTTCCGAAGGGCACTGACTACATGAACTTAAGCATGGTACTGATTGAGATCCCACTCTTTTACTGTTGAAATAGCTGAATGCAACCACCACTACTCCAACTTTCTTTTCTTGCATTTCCTACCTGGGAAACTCCCTTACATTTCCTTGCTTCCCTGATAACTATGATCTTCAAAAATTTATTCACATCATCAATCACCATCTTATATCTTATTGAACCCATTGAAGGATGACTTCACACTATAATGATAATATTAGCTGTTTCCTTATATGGAAACATTCTATATTCATTATCTGAGCAGCCAGTGTTACTGTTGGTTGAAATTTGTAAAATCTTTCTCTTAAAAAAATTTTTCAGGAAAATAACTTTCTCAAGTTCAGTAACTGTTATTGCTCTTTCTCGTATTGATGGATGTGCAATATTCTATATAACTGCTTATTTGCTGCATCACATTCTTAGGCATTTTTAATTTTTCTTTATTATTTGTAAACTAATGAAAGGATTCACTGAAACATTTCCATTATTAAGATGCTAGAAGTTTCCACAATATCTGTAAGTTATTGGAGATTATATGTCACTCTTTCAATATGGCAGCAGTTTTATTAATTTCACCAGATTTCAAAATTTTATATTATTAACCTGGTTGTTGAAAGTAACATGATGTAATTGAAAATTATAATTAAGGAACATGCACAAAGTTTATAAAGACAAATGTTTTGAACAAAAACATTGAAAAACAGTACCATTGTATATATTCTGGAACTATCATTCTAAGTTGTTCTTTTATTAGTTTTGTGAGCTGTGCTATCTTTGTTTGAAACTGTATACACAGCATCCGGAATAGCATATCAATCTTCTGCTGTAAAATTGCCATCTGCCACTGTAGACCTTCCTCTTCAGAATACCCTGCAAATTTTCAATTGATTTATGAACAAGTCAGTAATCTCAATAAAAGCACATGTCTCTAAATCCTATTTTATTCAGATATTCATTAGATTTCTTTGCCAAATGTGGTAGTATTGTTCATAAAAATAATTTTCTTTCTGAAAGTGTTTGACTTCTTGAAATATGGTTGTATGAAGGTGGGCTGAAAAGTTCATAGGCTGACTATACAGGAGTAATGCTAGAGCTGTGAAATCATACATGCATTAATTTCAACTCTTCTTATTAATAACAGCATTTTGTTTCTTTCCATGTAAACTGACATCTGATTGTTGAAAGTAGACTTCATATGTAACTAGTAGCAACCTCTGTTGAACATGGACAAAATTTGTCACTGTGGTGTTATTAAGTACCTGCAGAAAGAGGGTTTAGCCCCCAAGCATATTCATGCCAACATGCTTGTTTCTTTGAACATTTCCTAACCTATCAATAGAGAATACGATGCCAACTTCCTGAGGTAGTTACAAAAGGCTATCAAGATCAAATTTGCAGGAAAACTGACAAAAGGATTCTTGTTTCATCAGTACAATGCCCCAGCATATAAGTCTGGTTTCAATAGCTGCTGTGACCATCATCTGTTCCCTAACATGAAAAAACACTTGACTGGGAACCTTAGAGATGTCACATCTGCTGTTGATTACTTTTTTGACCAACAAGATGAACAATCTTCTTTGAACAGTTTATCTGGAAAGAGTCATTACAAATGAAAGTTGTAATTAATGTATGCAAGATTTCACATTTCTAGCATCACTCCTTAATAGCCAGCCTCTAAACTTTTCAGTTAACCCTTGTGTGTGTGTGTATATATATATATATATATATATATATATATATATAATGTATGTATATAGAGAGCGATAGACAGATATAGTGCCTTAAAATAAATTAGACTGCTTTTGGTATATTCTTTCTTAAAAAAAACACCTATAGCTTGACAAAAATAAAGTTTTTATAAAGAACTTATAAAAACTTTTTTTTTCTTTTCAAGCTATAGGTTTTTTTAAGAAAGAATATGGGTCACAAATTGGTAAGATAAAATAATGTTATTCAGGTCTTCTATGAACTTTTTCAGTTTGATGGCACTGCCAATCATTTTTTGCAATTTCCAATGTTTTATGTTTTTCTTTGCTCAGAAGTTAAAGAACATTTCTCTTTATCCATCAAACTCACCATGCTACCTATTTTAAAGTTTCAAACTTACAATGTAGCTATATTACTATGAGACTTGGAAATTCTGGATTTTTTATATGATGATTGCCATTGATCAGTATCTCTACTGAAGTATTCAGATAATCTTTACTACACAGATGTTGCCATCATTATGCAAATAAGCTTTTAGATTCCAGTGATGAAGCCACACTGGCATTGTATTGACATTTCTGTTAAAGAACATTATGATTTAAGAATTTTACATCAAAAGACATCATTGGAGAATTCAAGGAAGTTAATCGGTTACAATTTTAGTATCTTTAACCTTCTAACATAGATTTTGAAAAATTTGTTCTTTTATAAACAGTGCTGTACTAATTTCATCATCCTATATGTTATATCTAAAAGAATTAGATGACATCAAATAATGGATGTATTAAATATATTGTTGATCAAATAATAAAAATTACTGAAAATAAAATTAATTGAAATAATAATTCACTCAACACTCATAACAAAAACAGTAATAAAATAGAATCTTATATTTTAACCAGATGCACCTTAATTATAAACATACAAGACTGCTATTAAGAATCTCATTTATATAATCATATCTTCTATTGACCTTAACAACATATACAGTTTATTATCTACTCTAAAAAAATTAAAACCATTGAACTATATCATTGCTTAGAATAGTCCTAAAAGAAAACATTTTAAAAACAATGGCAGTGAATTTGCTCATGTCCAAGAGGATATTGCAACGGCACATAAAATTATATGTTGGTCACCCCATGCTAGCACTTTCTTGGAGATTAACCTACCACTTATTTGACTAAAGTGCAAGAAGATCACATATTAATAAAGTATAATATCCATAATGATTGATAATATTTGTATTTAATACAACATTAATTGCAAAAAGATTCTAAATTCTTGAAGTACTTTAAATAAAAATTAAAAAAAAACACTGCATTAAATAAGATCATTTCATGTGGGAAATATGGTTTTGAATATTTGCAAGAAGTCCAAGAAAAATTTATTATACCTAAAAATACTGACACTAGTCAATGGCTTTCATTGATTTCTCCAGTGGCATTCTCTGATGTCAAATTCTTAATCCATTAAATTCATTAGCAGAAATGCTCAAATGGCATCAGTTTGAATTCTTCTTCTGACAAATAACTCCTTTGTTTAGTTCCTGATGATGGCCAGAGAAAGTGCTGGAACCAATAAGAACTATGGACAGTTCTTGCAGTAATGAACCAACCATTCCTTCCATTTCTATTAAGACTTATTTATTGCTTACTCCCTCCCACCTATGGTATTCTTAGCATCCTTCTGTAGAACCATATTTCAGCTACCTCCAGTTTTCTCTTTATCTCTGAGGTGATTTTCCAGCATTCACTGACAAATAAGAGGATTGATATTACATAACAATTCAGCACACTTTTCTTTGTTTCTAATGAAATCTTCCTGTTTCTTAGTACTTTGCTATTTTGCTATTCCAATGCGCATTCAGGTTTTGGTGTTGCATTTTCCATTATTTATTAAAACATTTTGCAGATATTTAAACTTCAGTACTTTATGATGTCGACATGTTTACTGTTTTGTATATGCATATTATGGGAGTTTATGATATATATGGCTATTACTGAATTAGGTATTAGATGAGATAGCAAGGATCAATCTGTTCTTTTAAAAATCTGAAAGGCATTTGACTGGGTTTGATAAGCAGGTCTTGTTAGTAAGATCAAGGGATATAGTGTCTCTAGTTGAATATTTGACTTAATCTAATCATTCTTTAATTATGTAATGAAGATCATGTTGAATGGTCACACTTCTAGATCATTTCACATTAATGCAAGGTCCCCTAGGGTTCTATCCTTGGATTTACATTGTTCCTTATCTTCATCAACAAACTCCCTGCTGCAATCAGTTCCCAACAAGTTATTTATACTGATGACACAACTATTTACCACTGTCTTAATAGTAAGTGATAGGTCACACAAAGTAAAAGTGGCAGCTGCTCTCAAAAATGAGCTTCAATCAGTTGGTAACTGGGGAAAGATATGACTTGTAAATTTAAACAACTCTAAAACAAACCTGCTATATTTTAATAATAACTGAGAACCATTTTTGCCTTTCATCAGCATGACTGATGGTTATCTTCAGGAAAGCAACTCATTACTTCTTCTTGGTCTAATGTTTTCCACTGACATGAAGTGGAGTGATTATACTGAATCATTTCCAAGGTCTGCTGCAAAGGAAGTTGGTTTACTGTGTTGTACCAGACAATTTCCATTGCCAGAAACCATCTTGAACATTTATAAATCTACCATTAATCTGTTCATTGACTATTGCTTCCATATCTGGTCTGATGCTCCTTATATATATCCCAAGATTTTTAGCAAAATCCAAAAAGGGGTCTGTAATGTTATCAGTCATGACTTGTCATTTCAATTTTAGTTACTTTCCCACCACTGTAACATTGTTTCCTTCAGTCTTTCATTTAAATATTTTCATTGTAATTGTTCTAATGAATATTCCTCCTTGACATCTCAGCTGCATCAACTTAAGTGTACTATAAGATTTGCAAATGAGCCTTACTGTTTTACTTTTGAAATAGCTAGATATAACTGTGAGTTCTATTCTAATAGTTTATTTTCTAGCACTTTTTGCCCATAGAATTCTCTTGCACTTTCTTGCTTCTCTGCCACCTAAATTCAAAACTTTAAATGCAATGTCAATTGCCATGTTCTGTCTTTCTTACCATGTTCTTTTATTGTTTTTTTCTCCTCACTAAAGTCTTATCATTTTGTTTCACTCCCAGTATCCTCTTGCATCTTTTGCATTATTGCCTTGCTTGGGGTGAAATTATTAAAAAAGAGAAAAGGTTTATAGTTGAACAGATTACAGTGGCCATATATATGTCTTGGTAAGAATTATCAAAATAATTTAAAAGGAAGAGATTAATAATATTTAAATCTGTGCAGTTAATATCATTAATAATGAGGATTATGACTTCAAGATCTTTTAGATTTATTCTTCATTGACATTTCCTTAAAAACAAGCTGAGAATAATAAATGAAGAGTCACTGTTTTTGTCTTTATTTTCCAAGTCAATGTATTCTCTCATTTAGGAAAGATAAGTGAGTTATGATAGTCAAATTAATGTTCTTTTCAGTTGTTTTAAATTTTAAGAAACTAGCCAGAAATGTAAATTTTCATTGAAAATACAAAAAAGTCAATAAAATAAGAAAAAGATAAAAAGCGTTCCAACAAGTTTTATTAATAATATGACAATTTTTTTTTCTTTTCACTAAAGGAAAGAGTCATAAGATCATTTTGTGCTTAATAAGCTGTTTCTGTCATTTCTTTTCAAATCAGTATGCTCTCTAATTTTGAAGAAATGAGATATGGCAAACAAATATATATGTTGTGTTTTTAGTTTTTCCAAATTTTCTGAAAAGCATTTATAAATATAAATTTTTATTCAAAAGATAAAAAAAAAATAAACAAGAGAGAATCCTTCCAAGTTTCATCAACATTATAGCCAATTGTTTTTTGTTTGTGCTTTATTTTGTCTTCTACATTGGACAGATTAAATGCAACTGACATTAAAATTTTACAAGTCATTTCAGAATAAATGCAGAATTTCACTAGATGAATGACCAAAAGAATTAAAAGTAATTTTCTAATGTAAAGGAAAAGACCAAAAGTTTGTTTTTATTCAAGATGCTTTTTAATTTATAACTCTGAGTACTGTAAAATATACTCAGTTAGTTTATAAAAGACAGAATGATTATTAACAGATGAATCCTACATGAAAGTTAACATAATTCAAACTTTTGAGAATTCAAGATATTGCCTCTGTTGGCTATTCTAAAACTGAGATAAACAATGAAGCCATATCATGGAAACAAAGTACCAGTATAAAAGTATTCTTTTCATGGGATGTTGTATGAAAGCCTTCTTGCAATTAAGTACTCAAAATTAATGCTGTTTAATCAAAAGCTTGACAGTAATTTCTTCTGTAAAAATAATTTTAACATAAGTCAAAAGATGATTCAAGTAAAATCTAATATATATATTTTTTTTTAAATAGATTCTCATTTCAGTAAATTTAATTAGGAATTTTTGAGTTTAGGAATTCTCTTAAGTATCCTCATCTTGATTGTTATATTCACAACATTTTGGTTGTTGCACCCTCCAGCCTTCTTCAGGTGTATATTGTATTTTCTAACATTAGAATTTTAAATGAAACCCTTTATTCAAATGGTAGTTTGGTCTAATTTCAATTTCCATGTTTACAGTATAAACTATTAATAAGTATAGAAAGCAGAATGTTACTAATTTTGGTTTAGCTTGATAGATTATTCACCCCTGATGATAATGATGATCACGTCAGAGATCTACCATCCCTGAGCACCCATTGTATCAGCATCAGATTTGGCTGTGCACAACTTTGAAAGGTATTGAACCAGAGGGCTGAAACAACAGAAGATGAGGTGACTTAGGAATGTGTGCAAATGCAAGCTTGCAATAAATACTGTTCTTGGAGGTCATGGTTGATCAGAGTAATTAGCAAAGGAAAGTAAGAGGAGTGTTTACAAGCACCTATAATAAAATTAAGCAGGACTGAGCCAAAGTATCAAGATAGAATCAAGGAAGATATGAATATTATGATAGAAAAGTAAGGAAAATTAAGACAAATTCTTTTACAATTATTGTCACTCGAAGTAAACAGAATCAGCACAGAATCAGCACAGAATTTACAACCAAGGATGGCAAGCAGAATGGCTTCATACTATAATGGTAATAATTATATTAGCTGTTTCCTTATAGGGAAATATTCGACATTCATTGTCCAAGTAGCTAATGCTAATGCCAGTTGAAATTTATAAAATTTTTCTATTAAAACAATTTTTCAGGAAAATAGTTTTCTCAAGTTCTGCTCTTTCCAGTATTGATGGGAGCTTCCTTCCTAACCTTTTGTTTGAAGTGTTGGGAAATGTCAACATTATGATTATGTCATTATTTTCTCTTGAGTTACATGTATTTTCCATTTTAGTTGTAGCTGTTGTTAAGTCCACACTTGATGTAGTTTTCTATTATTTGTTACAGTTCTTTGTAATTCTGTAGCACCAGCCCACAAGGTTTGAAGAAGAATTTTCCTTGCTAATTTGTTTGAATTTATTTTTAACTACTGATCTGAGAAAGCAGTTGTATACATCTAACATTTTAAATATTTTGAGATGAGTTTGGCACCATGCATGATGTCTATATGAAAGTTTTGACCTGACAAGGCTATTTAAGAACATGACTTGAATGTTTAGGTTAATGTTTTGTTTTTGTAGCAACCAATGATGATGGGTGAAGCTACCCCTAGAACAGTACATTTCTATCTCCTGTAATAATTTTTTATAACTGGTCCATATACAGAGGTATTTGAAATATCTAATTCTGAGAATTTTTCTATTTGCCGTCTTGATTTGCTCTATGAATTAAATCTTCTATCAGGATAATTTGACCACTTAAAAGTCAGTTATAAGTTTTTAAGTTCAGAATTTGATATGCTCATAGTGGGAGGTGGTAGGAATGTTTTCTGTTTCAGTGTGGAAAGAAATGTAGTAAATTCTCTGAAATATGATAGTAAATTCTCCAATTAAAACCTTAGTAATAAAAAGACAGATAAATTTTGAACAGGTAAAATGGTTAATTTCAATAATAAGACAGCTAAATTATGATAAGAAAAGGATAAATGTCAAACACATTAGCATCAGAAAAATATTTCCTTTCATACATACAGAATACAAGATTCTATGTAATAAATAAAGAATGGTCATATTGCCACCAGGTTCCTGTGAAATGATGGGTCTTATTTATGTGACAACCTAATTTTTATTTTGGAAGGATTCTTGTATTAACATGTTGGTTTTTAATTTAGCAAGAAAATCACTACCAGTAAGTTAAATCCTCATATGGTGCCTCATTATTGTTGCCCTGTGCCAAACTAAGTTATACTACTAATTATCTACTTTAGATTTTATCTTTAAAGTGACTGATTGCAAGTTAGTGTAAAATGTTTTTACTAGTGGATTCTCTTATAAGTAACTACCCCATGCTCTATCTTTACAAGCATTATATCAGGCCAAAAATGGAGTATTGCTGCCATATCTGGACTGGGACTGCTCAGTTCTCACTTTCTAGCCTTTTTATTATTCAAAATCATTTATACGGTCTTGTGAGCAAAGACTGATTCTCCACTCTGCAGTCTCTTTCCCATAAACGCAGCATTGAAAACCTACCAATGCTATTTCTATGGCTAATGTTCAGATGAGTTCCATCCTTTCATTCTATCAGCTCATATCTTTACAGCTTGGATACATCATACTACTTTCACAGTCAAATCATCTTCATTTCCTCCATATTTCAAATACAAGGAGAATATTCCACTCAGTTTTCTTTCTAAGACTTACATGTGGTTGTTTTGCTGAACACTGCTATCTTAACCTCTTCAACTCAAGTGTCAATCATTATCTATCCACCTTATCCTCATAATCTTCACCACCTTTTTCATTCATATCACATACTTCATTGATGGTAAATATTTTAAGAGTAACTCTCTTTCTTAAATTGCTCTCAAGAACTTTAGTTGAAATTTGATCAAACTTAATCTTAAACAAAAGTTTACAAAGGAAACCCTCATCAATACTAGGAAGAGCAATAGCAGTAGACTTGAAAAATGTATTTTCCTGAAGAACTGTTTGAAGATAAAGTTTTTATAAATTTCAGTAAGACTAACTGCTTGGTCAATGAATACTGAATGCTCTTGTATTGAAATAGCTAATCTCACCATTAACATTAGTATAAAAAAGGTCTTGTGTCAAACTCAATCCCTTATTATGCATATGTTTTTAGACTTTCATCCTATAAGGTTTTGCTTGTTCAAAAAGTATATTTCTCATTTTACTTTTTATTTATTATACTATGTAGGTGTATGAAGGGATACTGAAAAGTTCTTAGTCTAACTGACTTCTGACCAAATGAACAAACATCAGACCTTTTTGGAAAGGCTTCTTAGTTGAACCAAAAATTTTTCAGCACCTTCTTGTAGTTTCTCAGTAAATATCTCCGTGAATCTTCCAGGAAATTTCATAAACTGTTCTGGAAATTGGCAAGTTCTTCATATTACAGTTAACCAGATGCACTCATAAAACTTATACATGTTTGAATACAGTATGTGTATGCACACCTTCTTGTAAGTTTGTGAGGGTGTATGCAAATAGCATATATGTGCAAGTGTGGGAGGAATTCTAAATAGTTCTCATATCCCAGAGGGATTCCCTTTCTCTCTGGTATTAATAATATGACCTTTAAATGTTATAGAAGTATATTATCTATCCTGGGAAGAGAATGCATACAATAAGTCACTAAATATTTATACATCTATATATGTATGTTTGTATGTATAGTTGTGCGCTCACACACACAGTAAGAATAAAAGCTTAGAGTATAAAACTGAGGGCTCAATGCCAAAGTTGACAGAGCCTGAATATAATATTATTAATAACAAAACTGAGTTTCATGTAACAGGTGCCTGATGAATCTCCAAGTTGTGTATTTTGATATTATTGAATTGATATATATATATATATATATATATATATATATATATGTGTGTGTGAATGTATGTATATATATATATATATATATATATATATATATATATATATATATATATATATATATATATATATATACACACACACACACATATACATATATATTTTTGTGTGTGTAATATAATGTATATAGAAAAATATCGTACCAGATTGATATATGAGCATATTTGTGTGGCGATACACAGTTACACATCACGTATATACATGCTTAAATATATGTATGTATATCTATCTGTGTATAGTTTATATTTGCATATTCAGGGTGTATCAAAAATACTTTTACAAAGTTGGGGGTGGGATCCTCACACCAAAACAAGGACAAAAGTCCATATAAACATATGTTTGCAAATCCTTCATTTTTGAGTTATTAAGTTTAAAGAAAGTTTATGAAGAGATGGTGCTGTGTTGCTAGGTTGACTAAGTTACATTTGTCATTCATGTACATTTGTAGCTAGTCTGTCTTTGTTTAACATGTGTACTATTGAGTTAACTGAGAAATGTTCTGTTTAACAAGGGCAGGATATTCATATCGTGAGCAGGCAGATATGATTTTTACATACAGCTGTGCTAACTGTAATGGATGCAAGGCTGCACAGCTGTATGCGATTGTGTTTCCAGGCTGAAGCCAGCTGAGTCATCCAAACTTTGCTGCTGTTTATTACCTGCATTGCTGAAACAGGATCCATGACAGCATAAAGTATGGACCAAGGAAGACAGATCCACTTGTATGCCTGTACCATGATGAAGACATTGTACAGGCTGTCAGAGATGATTTAGGTATCTGCACACATCAAGAGGCCCTAGCATAACACACATGTCATAGTACTGCATGGAGGGTACTTCAAGAGCAGCTCCTGTATCCATATCATTTGCAACATGTGCAGGGTCTTTTGCTCTTCGATCACTCACCACAGGAGAACTTTTGCCAATGGCTTATTGCACAAACTGTCGATCCGTTGTTTGTTACTTCAGTCTTGTTTCCAACATTTGCAGGCTGATTGCAATCCCCATGGTACAATACAGGCTAGACACCAGCATCAGTTTACGATTAATGTGTGCACTGGATTTGTAGGTGACTCTCTGGTAGGTCTATATGTTCCTCCAGCATATCTTACATAAGTTGTCTACAGGGACTTTATTTTGAATACACTTCCAGAACTGCTAGAAGAAGTATGTAGTTCATGCATGGTGAGGCTCCAGCACATTTTAGTCACAATGTTTGCAATGCACTGGCTGACATCTACCATGTAAGATGGATAGGTAGTAGAGGACTGGTTCCGTGGCCTGTGCATTCCTCCAACTTCAATCCATTGGATTCTTATCTGTGGGACCCACTTAAAGCAATTGGTTTATGCAGCAGACATTAATAATGCAGAGACACTTCATCAATGTGTCATTCAACACTGTGTGTAGTATTTGAATTAATCTGTCAGTCAATAATCCAATGGGTGCATGTGTGTGTAAGAAGCAAGCAGAGGACAATTTGAACATTTGTTATAAGTTGCTGTGTTGAGGTACAACATTAACCTTCTAGATAAATGTTTATCTGGACATTTTACCTTGTTTTGGTGTCAAGAATCTGCTCCCAAAGTTTGTAAAAGTATTTTTGGATTGTATCTTGGCTTGTACATTTAACAGCATCTAGCATAAACTTTAAACTCAAAAACAAAGGATTTATGGACATATGTTTATTTGGACTTTTTTTAACCTTGTCTTGGTGTCAAGAACCTGCCATATATAAAGGTATTTTTGATACACTCTGTGTGTGTGTGTGTGTGTGTGTGTATATATATATATATATATATATATTCTGTTTATATGATATTTTTATGGATACAAATATTTAAGTAAATGTTCTGTTTATAATAAACAGTATTAACAACATTTACCAGCCTGAATGTGTCAGAAACTTCATAGAAAATATGTGTCCTCCAACAGGAATTGAACCTGTATCCTACTTGGAACTATCATATAGCTTGATATGCTATACCATTTAACTACAGAGGAAGCGCCTGGTTAGCAAGGTCAAATTACTGTTTTTAAACTACAATTTTCCCATGAATTTTCTTGAATGGTCATATCTGCTCAAAGTGTATCTTAACGTAAACAAATGACATCATATATTATGAAATGCTCTGACAATTATTTTAATATATTTTCTGTTTATATGTTATTTTTTTAGATACAAATATTTAAGTAAATTCTCTTTTTACAATAAACAATATTAACAACATTTACTGGCCTGAATTTTCAAGAAATTTCATAGAAAATATATGTCCTAATGATCAAATATGAATTAGAATCTGACAATGATAGGATAAAGAACAAATAAAGAATGTTTATGAATTTAAGATGTTTCACTTTTATTAAAGCTTTATCACAAAATGAAGTATGGATGGGAAAGAAAAAAAATTGGGTCTATTTATTTTTGTGTTGATTGCTCTTCATTGGTTAAGCAAACCTCCCAATTGTGTTTTAAAGGTTGTCTCCCCTTACATGAAAAAAATCCCCTCATATGAACTTTATTGTCTACTCCACCATACTTAACTATGAACACATTTGGTTGTCAATAAATTGATTAACATGTCAGAAAAACAAGACCCTGTAGTTAAGAAATGTTTGTATACATCTTATGCTATGAGTAATATTTGTTTCAAATCAGATTAATTTAACTATAAATTTGCTAATTTTCCTCAAATAACATTTCAGAAATATATATTTTATTTTTGTAAACTTTTTAAAACCAAGAATTAATTTTTGTTTACAAAGATGTCAAAAATAGACATTTTGATTAATTTTAATAAAAAAAAAAAAAAATGATTCCGATCAATATAATTTCTGCTTGATATACACCACTGACTGAAAATAGTAAATTTTAGATTCCTTAGCTTTCAATTAAAGCTAAAATGAAAGCTTCAAGGAAGCTTTTTCATTTTTTAAAATTCATTTTAAACCTTATGTATACTGAATTAGTGGAGGTACCTAATATATAGAGAGATAACCTTAACAGAGAATATATTCCATAAAAAAAAAAAACAGTTGATCAAGGTATTTCTGGAAGATAACACTAAGTAAGTATTCTTTGTAATTATAATGCTCAATATCAAAGGATAAATTATTAATAGTAGCAAATAAAATTAAATGTTCACTTATCTGTCCTTACTCTGAGTTTCATAGAGATGACATCTACTCTTCAAATGGCTTCATTATAAAACTGAATTTACTTTTATTATTTATTATAATTTTATTTATTTTTATGAAATAAATTAAAGTTAATAAAATTTTGAAATCAAACTCACTTGTGAGTGTATATTTTCTCCGTGTAACTAGGAGCAAATAACTGAACATTTACTTTTATTTCTTCCAGGCTAACTAGTAGTTTGCATACTACATTGCATACTACATTTTTAATTTCTATTTCACTTTTTAATGCTGCAATAACAGTGTCCTCAAACTGTTCAGTATCTTTTGGTATCAATCTTGATAAATCATCAGCATGTCCTAATATTTTGGACAGTTGGTATTCCATCCTAAAATTGTAATTTAATAAGATGGTAACCCAGCACAGTAATCTATTTGCTGTATGCACCCGAATTCCTTTTGTCAAACCATAATTTTATAATAGAGGTCTGTGGTATGGCTTTAAAAAAAAAAAAAAAAAAAACTCCTTCTGAGTACAAATTTGTGAAATATTTTCAATGCAAATATTATTGCTAATGTCTCTTCTTTGTTCTAGCTGTAGATTTTTCTGATGGTAGTAGCAAATGTGAAGCATGTACGATGGATTTCATGTTACTGCCATCATATTTATGTGTATTTACTGCTCCTATGCCATAGTCACTAGCATCTGAAGCCAATACTTCTTCATTTGAATCATAGTGCACTAATGCTAAGTCTGATATTAGTATTTTTTTGATTTATTCAGACACTTTCTTACACTTATCTTTCCAGTCCCACTTTACACCTTTTCTAAGCAAATTGTTCAGTAGAGCTCTCAAATTATTACTTTGCTAGTCCCAGAAATGCTTGTAACCTAGTAACATTTTTTGGAAGAGGCATATTCTTAACTGCACATCCCTCGACAGATCGAGTTGATGACTATTTTTGTCCTAGGTACTTGATTTTAGGCAAGAACACTTCACACTGATTTTGAACCCATATTTTCATATTTTTTTAAAAAACTTTTTCATATGCCTAGTTTTTGATTCTGTTCAAGTCTCATTAGAATTCTATGTCTGCTGCAAGAGAAATCTTATTAACATCAGATGACACTTTTTATTACATTCATCAATATCTCAAATATGTTTGATCTTGTTAGCAGGAAATGTCTGTTTCAGATAGTAAAGAAAATTAGCTGTCCTCAAAGTTGCTGCACAGCATCATCTCCTTTCCTGAGAACATGAAGAGTGTAGTCAGCTAAGATGATGAAACTTCATTGCCCTTCAGAATTCAGAGCAGCATTAAACATGGATGTGTTTTAGTATCTTCTTTTCTATATTACTGACCTTCACATTCAATCAGAACAGGGTATATGTATAGACAAAAGAAAAACTGGAAAACTGTTCAACCTCCCCTCTCTGAGGGCAAAGACCAAAATGTGATCATTCCTTATGATGTAGTGCTTGAAGTCTCAAATAATTTCACTTATCTTAGCTCTACTGTCACCAACAACTTATTACTTATGGAAATTTGACAAACACATTTCCAAAATGGCAACAATGATGGTCAAATTGACCAAGTGTGTATGAGATGAGTTAACTGACCTTTTTACCAAACTAAAAGTATTCCTTAGTAAACTGCTTTACATCATCAAAACCATTTGCCAGACAGGAAAAATACCTGGAAAACTTCCATCTCTACTACCTACAAGATATCCTCAGTTTCACAAGGCAAAATAACATTACTAAAACTGCTATGCTAGAGCAAATCAACTCCCTGATCATATATCTACTCCTCTGTCAATGTCATCTTTGATGGCTGGGTCATGTACGTCAAATGATTGACATCGTGTACAGTGAGCCGAACACAGGACACAGTCCAATAGACTGTCCTACACTATGCTTCAAGGCTTCAACCCAGGAAGGTGGGAAGAGTTAGCAGATGATTGCAGCAGTTAGTACTATGCTTTTCAAGTAGGTGTCATGAAGAGAAAAAACGGAAACCAAACAGCTGGGAGCCAGAAAATACAGGAAGCAGAGGAAGCAATCTCAGACCTTTGTTTCACATTTCAGCTTCATCTGCCATACCTAGATGGAAATCTACTCCAGATGCTAGTTACAAAAGGACTGAATTGTGACCAAATAGGCTCTTATAATTATCTCACTTGATAAATGGATGCATATATATATATATATATATATATATATATATATATACACACACTGTTGTGGACAAAATTATTTGCCCCAACTGAATATTTTCGAAGGAAATATAACAATTATAAAATTTTGGCATTGTCTTGACATAGGTGAGAGGATTTTTATTATTTACCTTATCAATGTGTCGCTTCAGACACTGAAACGTAGAATAGCAATATGGCGTTTGTAAAATTTTGGTATGAGACAGAAAATAGAGTGAAGAATTGAGATTTGGTAAGTTAAAAGAATTTAATTTCTCAACAAGCCAAGGATTCCATTATAAAGCTAACTTCACGAAGGGATCAGATGGCAAACTTTGACAGTGATTGATAGAGTCGGTAGAGAGTGCTGGCTAAGTGAATTCTGGGTGGCCAAAAGATATGATAGAAATTTAATTAGCAATATGGAATTTGTAAAAATTTTGGCCGGTTGGAAAAAGGAGAATTTTGTAAACAAAAATTCTAGATTATAATTTTAATGAGGCTGGTTTAGCCACACCCACATGGCCAGGATGCCATTGGTCGAGTCGTAGCAATGGTGATAGGTGGAGGTGAATGTATGAGAAAGACGGAGTAGTAATTAACGCCCACTGAAGATGGGTATGAGATATCAGTGTGAGAAAGAAAGAATCTAGGAGGATAGCTCTCTTCTGACCTTCCCTCACAGACAACAGAGAAATGAAATGGAAAGTGATTAATTTTCCAAAAATGGGAAGTAATCAAATTTCCTGGCCTGACAACAAAGAGATTTCTTGTTAGAAATCGAGACTTAACTTGCCGAGAACTCCAGGCTGCGTCTGGCACCACACTGGATTTTTGTCAGTACCCATATAAACGAACGTCCTCAGGTTGTTCAGACAGTTCTGAGTTGCAGTTGCAGTTCAGCTGGTTTTTGAGTTAGAGTCAGCTAGTGAAGCCATTAACATCGACGACCAGAATTTGATCCTGGACAGGCCAGTGTCCCATATTGGTATCCTGACCAGGGGATTTCACCAAGTAGCGACAACCACCACTCGACCAGGACAACCCCAAAACGCCGGTAGAAGAAACATTACAGTTTCGCGCCACAGCTGGGAGTTAACCACGAGCTGACAGCTGGGTATCACAATACGAAACTTTCCAAGTGTTCAAATATTCCTAAACCTATAGTTCATAGCATTATAAAGAAATCTGACACTCATTTTGTTGAGAATAAATTAAGGAATGGCAGAAAATGGTTAATTTCAGGGAGAATGGAAAGGAAAATTGTTAGAGATGTCTTGAAGAATCCTCACTTAATGACAAAAGACATTGTCAATGATGTAAAAACATCAGGGTTGAATGTATTGACAAAGAGAGTCACTAGATACTTTCATCGAGCAGAACTTCGAGTTTGTCACCCAAGGAAGGCTAAACATCTAAAATGCTGATTTGCTTATGCTAGAAGCCATCTAGAACACAGGAGTAAATATTGGAACTCTGTTTTATGGTCAGATAAAACAAAACTAGAATTATTTGGTCACATGAACTCCCATTACATATGAAGAAAAGTGAATGAAGCTTACAAAGCAAAAAAGGTACCCTCCCAACAATTAAGCATGGTGGTGGGATCATTCTGCTCTGTGAATGTTTTGCTACTTCTGGTTGCAGAGTGTCATATTTATTTTTTTTTTTTTATCCCATGACCCCATAGGGTTGTAGGGGGACCATGTATACTGCAGCCACAGTAGAAGTGGTTTTTCAGATAGCCTGATAGAGCCCAACCTTCTCCAGGCCAGTTTTTTGAATTCAGAGTTCTTCCTTCTCCTAAACTGGTTGCCACCCAAGGTTATAAAACCCAGTCTGTCTTGCTATTTACCCATAGCTGGAGGAGAAGATTCATACCTTTCACAAGGGTATTAGCACACTCTCTCTCTCTCTCTATATATATATATATATATATATATATATATATATATATATATATATATATAGGGAAAAGGTTATAGTTTTTCGAATGAGAGAAAAATGTATATTTAAAAAAAAAGAGACAGAAACTGTAAACATTTTGGGTTGTAATGTGGATTTGTTTTAGTGTATATATTATATTTTATTCTCCATATTTTTGCTGCACATGTTTCTGGTCTCGTGACCTTCTTCAAGCAAATAAAAAGAATCAATATTTAAAGGAAATATTTTCTTCATGGTCTTTTAATGTTTCAGTGTTCCTTTTCTATATTTGCAGTGAGCCTTGTTCTCATTTCTGGAATTTTGGCAAATGTGAATTTCTGCTTAAGTGGTAATAAAATCATTAGGTTTGGTCTGAGTGGTGGTGATGATAGATGTGTTGATGATAGATGTTTTCCTATCCTTTGAGACTGTCAAATCTATTTCCATTTTTGTGTCCCCATTAGCTTACACATGAATCAGCATACACATACACACATATATATATATATAAGGTTATCCCATAAGTTCTGTCCGAATTTTGAATAAAGAAAACAAGTGAACAAATGTTACATTTATTTACAGATTCAATCAACAATGTATTTTCCCTGATTATCTATGACTTCCTTCCATCTATTAACAAGCTTACTAATTCCATTACTGTAAAATTCTTTTGGCTTTAATTCGAAGAACTCACAAATGTCAGTTTTAACCTCTTCCTGTGTTACAAAAGCTGTTTCTTTCAAATGATTCTGTATGCTACAAAACAAATGGTAGTCTGAAGGAGCAAGATCGGGAGAATAAGGTGGATGAGAAATTTTCTCCCAACCAAGTTCTTCGATCTCTTGTGACGGGATTCTTGCTGGGTGGGGTCGCACATTGTCCTGATGAAACATCACCTCTTTTTGATTCACTAGAGCAGGTCTTTTTTTACTCAAAGCTTGGTTCAATTGCTCTAATTGCTGACAGTATATTTGAGCATTAATTGTTGCATTAGGTGGTAAGAATTCAAAGTGGATTATTCATTGGCGAGCCCACCAGATTGAAAGAAGAACCTTTTGCCCATGAAGTTCCCTACTCGGCTGTGGCTGGGGTCCTTCCCCTTTACCAAGCTACTGTCTACAATGCTTAACATTTCGATAAAAGATCTATTTTTCATCGCCAGTCACAAGTCTATCCAAAAAAAGGTGAAACAAGTTGGTAAGAATGGAGAGAAGAGCAGATGTCAACTCGGGATTTGAGGTTGTTTTCTGACAATTCATGAGGCACCCATTTTCCAAGTTTAGGAACATTTCCAAGTTGTTGAAGATGACGATGAACAGTTGTATGGCTTGAACTGAGAACTACTGTCAATTCCTCAACTGATAATGCAGGATTTTCTTCAAGGGCTGCTTCAAGAAGCTTTTCATCAAACTCAACTGGACGTCTGGTTCGATCTTCATCTTCAAGGGTGAAATCTCCACCTCTGAATTTTGCAAACCATCTTCTGCAAGTTCTTTCATTCCCACATTCCTCTCCATAAACTGAGTGAATGTTTCTAGCCACTTTGGCTGCTGAGTTTCCTTTCTTGAACTCATAAAGCATTATGTGCCTCAAATGATTCTTGGGTACTTCCATGTTAGCAGGGTTTTAATCAAACAAAATTTAATTTTATTGTTCTCTGAAATAAAATTTGATCAGTTTAAATGCATCTAAACATAAAAATAATATTCAGCTCCATTAGACATTATAAAATACTCTTTAAATTTCGTTCATTTTAAAAAAAGGTAGAATTCGGACTTATGGGATGACCTTATATATATATATATATATATATATGAAAAGAATTTTCTCACCAATATGTTTCATTTTCTGATGGACTTTATCAAAGCAAATATAAGGATTTTATTTTGAAAAATGTATTTGGAAATTGACATATCAATTGATTTTTGAAGACCTACTTTTGAAGCTAATTTTAAGGGTGTCACATCATACACAAGATATAAATTAGCTTATGTACTGCTGGCCTTGGCTATGCTGTTGACCAAACTATATATTCATTTACTGTAGTCAAAGTAGCTTCAAAATTAGGCCTTTAAAGGTTGCATGATATGCGAGTATATACAGTATTTGAAAAAATCTGGGACACAGATTTACACTTTAGCAAGATTTGATAGCAGCAATCTCAAGAATTTATTTTCTCTTTTCATAAGTGTGGCATTCTTTAGATTGAAGTTGTAGTTAGATTGAACTTATTTTTCTGTATGTATAATGAATTCTTTTATGCACATGCATAGATAATATGTATGCAAATAAAACTTAAATTTTAGTTTAAATGTTCTGTTCTTTTACAAGTTTCCACCTGAAATAAAGTGAATAATTTGTTACCAGAAAAAGAAAAAACTTAACAAAAGACATGAAACATTCTATCTGTTCTATTTAATAGAACATGTTTAAATGAACAATGTCTGAGATATATGATTTAAATTATAATTTAAATTATATATTATTTTGTATGTTGATATGACACACACATATACATCTGTATATATTTTGTGCAAATTTATATTTCTACCTATATAGACTTTTATGTATAAAGAAACACACACACACACACATATATACATATATATATATACATACAAATTGATTTTTGAAAAAAATCAGTGACTTCTTATATGTATATGAAAAGAGAGGAACACAGACTTTGTGCGTGTATACAAATATTTGTTACACTATATCATATACATGTTCTGGTATAGTTTCAATTTCATATTCACTTCAGGGTGTGTGTGCACACACAACATGCTTAGATTTGTGTAGATATATTCTAGATTTTCACATATATATTGAAGAACATGTATAAAGATAGAAATAAATGAATTTCTGAAGAGATGAATAGCCATACATTTTATATATGTGTGTGTATATATATATATATATATATATATATATATATGTATATATGTGTAAGCAAATATTACTTACATTATATATTTATATGCATGATCATATTCCTGTCTTTAATATAGCTTTGATTTTATATTCACTTCATCATGATTACAATTCCCACCATTTTCATTGTTAATTCCTCCTTCCAGCTTTAACCCACCATTAGTATACAACTCATGTTGATGTATTAACTTAAGTGCAACTACAATAGAATAAATAAACTTCTTACATTTACCTTGCAAATTATTCTATCTTTTATTTCTTGGATTCTTTATATCAAATTTACTTAAATTTTATTTGTTGCTGATCTTAATTTCTGCCCTTATGGCACCACTTTTGCATCTTCCATTCTCTGACTTTTTTTTTCTCTCCCATCTTTTATCATGTTATTTTATCATGAATAAATAAGTGAATGTCTACAGTTTTCTTTTTTTTTCTCTCTCTCTCTTGTCTTTTAATGACTCATCTGTTTTTTATCATTTCTACATTAATAGATTTTTTTGACAATTATTTGCATGCAAATATTCTTACAATGTTGAGTTTTTTTTTTTTAATTTTCTTAACCAGCTTTATGGATAGGAGGCATTTAAAAAAATAGTGAAAAAAAATCTTTTTCATATTTCTGAAATTGATAAAAAAAAGAAAAAAAAAAGAACGAATATATGCTGATGTACCGAACAACTTTTGAAATCAGTTAATAGCAAAACCTGGTTCTCTTTCTGTATGTTTTCAGATATGTTACAAAATAAGTTTTCTAAACTCTCCATTTGGATTATGTCTATGTTTGCAAAGTGATCAGAGTACAAATCAGGGAATAATAGACAACCAAAGACAAATGGTGGCTTTGGTTCACTCAGTATATTTTCAATATTATGAAGAAAAAAAAAAACCTTCCACATCATTCCATGTTCTTTTGCTTTCTAAACAAGTCTGTAGAATATAATATGCAAAACATTGTAATGGTAATATTAGCTGTTTGCTTATAAGGAAACATTTGGCATTCATTGACTGAACAGCCAATACTATTACCAGCTGAAATTTGTAAAATCTTTCCTTAAGACAATTTTTCAGGAAAATAGGTTTCTCAAGTCTTGTAGCTGTTATCACTCTTTCCAGTATTAATGGGGATTTCATTCTTAACCTTTTATTTGAAGTTGTGTGAATGAAGATGTGGGCAACAACAACGTTTTAGAGAAAATGGAAAGAAAAAGGAAAACTCATGCTTAACGTCAGGAAGAGACTGTGGAAATATCTAGAGTGCATCATGAGGAAAGATGGCTGATAGTCATAGGAAACAGGATAAATTAAAGGCAAGAGGGATAGAGGAAAACAATGTATACTTACTGAGCTTTAATAAATGGATGGTGAAACAAGTGAAGGGATAACAAAAAAACAAAATTTATTAAACCCTACAAAGGACAGGAAATTGTGGAGAGCCTTGATTGCTAATGTTCTGAAGGGACATGGCTCATAGAAGTGTGGAACATAAATATCATGATTGTTATTTTCTATTCAAGTTGCATGTGCTATTCATTTTATCTGTTGCTACTGTTGAATGTTCTCATATAGTTTCTGTTATCTGGTACAATTCATTTTTTATGATTATGTAGCACCAGTTCAGAATAGTTAAAGAAGTATGGTGTTTTCCACAGGCCTCACTCACTCAAAGCCATTTTTAACCATTGATCTTAGAAAGCAGTTGTACACAGCTGACAATTTAGATACTTCTGAATGGATTTGTCGCCATCTATATGAAAGTCTCGATCTGATGAGGCTATTTGGTAACAACAAAAGCAATTAAAGGAATGAGTTCAGTGATCCAAACAACTTTTGAAATGATAACACATCTCAAAATTACAGACAAGGTAATCATATTCTACATGGATCTATTCATATTAATGTCTGTGTTTTGGTTGTTAGTCACAATGTTCTGGATGTTGTATCTGACAGTGTTCTCCAACTATGTCTTATTCAGTAACCTTCTGTAAATGTTGTATTGAACACATTATTTATATATATTTTTATCATTCCATTGTCCATGATTCAAATCAGTTACATATTTTGACAGCATATAAAACACATTTTTGTCAAAAGTATGGTTATATGCAAAGTTGAGGTCTCCAATAAAATAATTTTCTCTTACTCACTGCGATAAGCTATAATTTCATTTCAGATGGTCTCTTCTACTTAGCCTGACTCTATAACACTATTATTTATTCAATGGACATTGGTATTATTGTTATCATTATTACTAGTACTTCTTTGGTATCATTTAATCCACCATACATAAATATGTTTTAGTACACTCCTCGAGCTGGAAACTATAGATGAAAGAAACTGAAAGGAAATACTAGTAATGGTAAAATGCTAACTTGGAAAAGATAGCATTAAGGTCACAGAAGCAGCCAAGGAAGAATGATTAGTGAATGGATGAGAGTGTTTTATGTTCAGCTGTAGTGTTAGCTTGCTTTTTATATACAGTAATGTTTTCTACTATATCTGAAGTGCTTTTGTAAAGTTTTGTAATGTACTGATAGTTTCTTTAAATGTTACATGTTTAAATAGATTAAAAAGCTTGCTCTTGGATCCCTTGCCACTCAAATATATACATTATCTTTACTTATCATCTATCTCTCTTAATTAGCATTCACTTTTCTAAATGATGGTTGACACACAATATAGAAATAAACAGTCTTATCTTGAAATATTTCACACTGAAACATGCATGAAAATTCAATACTAATAATTTATCTTGTAATATCATTTTTCTTGTCTTGAAAGTCATTGACAATATTTTAGTTGCTGAGTGTCTAATTAATGTAGCCTGAATTTAAAGTTAGCTATTTTTATTTCCAAGTATTTGAGTTTGGATAGGGGGTCTTTGCAGATCTTTTATCTATGCCATTTGTCATAAAATAAAATATTAATGAAATATTTGTTCCTTCTGCAGAGCAATCAGATGATGGAAATTCAGATAGAAATAAGGGGCAATTTCTAGGCTTGTTTTTTCATATAAAATCTGCCCATGACAATTTCAACAGCTTCTTTAGTGTACTAGATATTAATATTTCCCCCCATTCGTTCATTTTTTTTTTATGTATGTATATATATATATTTATACACTGGTGTTTTTTTTTTTTTTCATTTTACTGAAAATTTTGTAAATCTAATTCTTGCAGTATTGGTTATTAGTCATTTAAAACTTATATCACATTTATCTATTTATTAAGTATTATCTGACACATGGAACAAAAAAAAAAGTTGAAGTGTTCTTGATCTGACCAAGAAGAGATCCTTCTCACAAACTTGATGTCTGTTCATTTCATCAGATTTTGTAATGTATTACTACTTTTCTATGAATTATTTCAACTAGAAACCTTACCTTTGTTGTATTGATGCATCACCTTGCCTTCCTCAGGTGGATGTTGCATCTGGTAAGATTAAGCAAATTTTAAGTACTTTTTGGTTCAGCCTTTTCTTTTTAATCCATTTCTCATCCCAACAATCTCCAGAATTGTGCTTTTCCTCTTGTTAATTATTCATTTTGACCTGTACTGATCTTGCCACCAGGCATTCAATTCCTTTATTTTCCACTTGGAAATCCTGTAATAGGTAAATGATAAGGGTTTGCAAATTGCTTGATAGAAGCATTGAACTGATTTTATCCTTGAGGTCATCATCAAAGAACTATCACTTACATCTTATTTTCTACAGTTATTCTTTTGCATCACTTTCACTTATTTTTTTATTTTTTATATTTCTACTAATTCCACTACACACTTACAATTAATGTTATACCCAGGCCTCTTAGCAATCTTGAATAACAACTATTATCATGGCATCAAGTAGTTTGTGTATATATTTAAATAAACACACACGCACTCTCTCTCACACTTTCTCTCTCTCTACACACACACATGCTCTCTCTCTCTCTCTCTCTCTCTACACACACACACATGCTCTCTCTCTCTCTATATATATATATATATCTGCACACACACTCTCTCTCTATATATATATATACACACACACTCTCTCTCTCTTTATATATATATATATATATATATATATACACATGCACACTCTCTCTTGCTATATGTATATACACATACATACACACACTCCCTATATATATATATATATATATTTTAAGACATTTTTTTTTATGTTTATACATTCTTTTTATAGATACAAATATTTAAGTAAATGCTCTGTTTATAATAAACAGTATTAACAACATTTACAATGTCGATTTTACTGTTTTTAAACACAATTCTCCATGATTCTCTCATTCATTCATATCTGCTCAATGCGTATCCAAATGTAAACAAATGACAGCATATATTATGAAATGGACAAAGTCCGACAATTATTTTAAGACAATTTTTTTAATGTTTACATTTGGATACACATTGAGCAGATATGAATGAATGAGAGAGAATCATGAAGAATTGTGTTTAAAAACAGTAAAATTTGACGTTGCTAACCGGATGCTCCTCTGTGGCCCAATCGGTTAAGGCACATCAGGCTATATAATGGTTCCGTATAGGATACAAGTTCAATTCCTGTCGGAGGATGCATATTTTCTATGAAAATTTCTCGGACATTCAGGCCGGTAAATGTTGTTAATACTGTTTATTATAAACAGAGCATTTACTTAAATATTTGTATCTATAAAAAGAATGTATAAACATAAAAAAGTGTCTTAAAATAATTGTTGACTTTTGTCCATTTCTTAATATACACACACACTCTCTCTCTCCGTATATATATATATATATATATATATATATATATATATATATATATATATATATTCAAGCATGTTTGGTTAAATAATTTAGATGTATTATGTCTATTTATTTTACTTTTAATCCTTTCAAGTCCACAAATTAATTTCTTGGTGGCTGTAAAAAAAATTGATCAATAAAAATTCCAAAATTTTCTTTCAAATAAGTTTTATTTTCCCAAGTACTTTCAATTTCATCTGATACCATATTCAGATGTTGTATATCTATGGATGTGGTATGTGTTAACACCATAAAGTAAAAATATTTATTCACTAAAAGATTTTTTAATTGTAGTATTTTAATTTAGTGTTTTTCATATTACACTTTGATGCTACAAACATTTAAGAGCTTTGTTGCTATACTTGTAGTTGACCTTATTTATTTTTGGCCACAATTCTCTCATATAAAGGGCTTCCAGAATTTTAAGTTTTTGCTTATTATTATTTTGATGAAGCACTATTGTATTTTCAACTAATTTCTGTTTAAATTGCGAATATGTACATGTCTTTCTTTTTATGTACCATGTCCTTTCAGGACTTAGGTGATCATGGCTCTCCACCTCCCTCTATCCTTTGCAGCTATCAACAAGTTCCTTCTCTCTGCTTCCTCCCTAGACTATGTTCTGTCATCCACCTGCAGGTATGTCATGCGCTGGTTTCCATTATCTCTCTTTCCCTAAATTAATCTGGGATTGTTATAGCAAATCATTCAGATAAAAATATTTCATAAAATAATCAACATTCAGGAACGAGTACAGTGGATAATTGTAGTACGGGAGAGAACCTTGCTATAATTTCATTATCTTTTTCTCTGATCATTCTTCATTTTCTCAGTTTTTAAACGGTGGATCTTGTATAGATCAATAGACTGAAGATGCAAGTTTTGTGTTTGAATGAGAAAACTGTACCAAGTGACAGCCTTCCACCTTCTTAAAGGATAATCTTCCCCCTTCTTAAAGGAAGATATCTTCTTGATGGATGCTTACAAACTCAAGTATAAACTCAACCAATGTTTTCCTATAGACTCAAGTATCAACTTGACCAATGTTTATGTAGGAATTCAAGTGTTATAAAAAACAATCCATATTAAATAATCTAACAAATGTTGATATGTTGCAAAAACCATCAACCCAATTCAATCAAAATTCTTTTCTTGAAATGGACATCAACAGATATAGGAAGTAGTGTTATTACATGAATTTTCTTAAGATAATATTGTTTTCAAAGTAAACAATTTATTTCATTGGCTTATGGAAATTAAAACATTAATATCAGTAGTTTTGTATTATCAGATTGGATTATGGACATTATGAAAGTAATGTCTGTTATTTACAAAGAAACTACAACAGATTAAAGGAGTACAATGGATAGAAAAAAGATTTGACAAAACTTTTCTTTTTTTTTTCCCCCACATAGTTACAACCATCAGCTATGTATTTTCAACAGTGATAAACAAGAGATCTTCATTGTCCTGGTTTGATAGCTAAACAGAGCATGGTGACAAGAAAACAGTCTTGCTTTGAAAGCTAATTTGTTTTCTCTGTGCTATCTATCAAAAAATAAAATCAAGAAAATGATCACGTTGATTTTAGTAGACCTCGAAATATGGTAATTGTTTTCACATCCCTACCAGTCTCAACCAATAACTATTTTTCTTACTCCAATAAAAGAACACTACTTTGGATGATGACTGAGTCTTTTTGTTTTTCTTGTATGAAGAAGGTAGTTGTGTGTTGAAACTTGAATAAGGCATGGAATAAAAATAATAATACAACACAAAATGTACTTAAACAAAATATATTGACACAAGAACGTGTACACAATATTTACAGATAGTTTGGTATATTCTTGGGAAGACCGTTCCTGTAGAATGGGTTGACTTAGTCGCCAGTCGGGCAGAGTCTCTGGATTGGATCTCTTCTTCCTCACCCGTCTTCCCGGTACCAACCATATTTATATGGTCGGTACTCCACTATGTAAATTAGGTGGATCATACCACAACACCCCCCTCCCAAGCCTTGGAATCCCTTTTGGATTTCAAATTGGCTTCCTATATGGGTTGATGATTATGGCTATTTCTTTGTAGATCCATTTGCCTAATTTTAATATTTTTTCCGTTTTGGATTCACGTCCAATGGGTCCATGAACTACCGGATCTTCTTGGTTCAGGAGTATTCTGTGGAGGTTCTACCTGAAACATATCATACATTATATCAATGGTATCTTCATCCTCATCCGGTATACTCTCTTCATGCTCTATACCGTAATATTTTTTAAGTTGGTTCTGGTGCCTTTTATGAGTATTCTTTGCCCCTTTAATTATGTAAATCAGGTCACCGATTCTCTTGTCCACTATGCCTCGCTCCCAGAACTCAACGTTGTTTTTTTAGCACTTGAAAAACACCTTCTCTCCAGGAGTGTATCTTTTTCTCGCTGTATACATGGTATTCTTTACTCTATTTTTTCCTGGCAAAAGCTTGTCAAATACTGACTTAACTTTCCTAGCGAACATTAGTTCAGCTGGTGCCATGTTTGAGTGTGTTCTCTGGTTTGGCGTGATTCTGTATACTTGTAAGAATTGCTGAAGTGCCTTTTCCGTTGGAACTCCTGAGGCTTTCTTCAGAGCTCGCTTTAAAGTATCGACAAATCTTTCTGCGAGTCCATTAGACCTCGGATGATACGGAGGCGTCGTTATGCGGTTAATTTGATATAACTCACAAAATTCCTTAAATTCTTCAGAAGTGAATTGTGTACCATTGTCACTCACAATACACTCTGGCACACCAACCAAATGCAAATAGTTCATGCAAAAAAGTTGTTGTGGTATTGGACGTAGGCTTTTTACAGCGTAGTACTTCCGCCATTTTGTAAAACTATCTACCACTATTAAGTAGTAAAGATCTTCTACTGGACCAGCGAAATCAATGTGTAATCTTGTCCACGGATGATCCGTCTTGGGCCATGGTTTGTGTACTATAGGTGGTGCCTTTAGCTGCTAACGCACACCCTTTACATCGATGAACCATGTTTTTCGATATCCACATCCATTCCTTTCAATACACAAAAGCTTCGCATTAAGCTTTTTGTTCTATTAATACCTGGGTGACCCATATGAAAGTCCCGAAGTATTCTTTTCTGCAACTTTTTTGGTATTACTACTCTCTCACCATATAATAAAACTCCGTCACCTATTGAATAAATCTCCTGCATTTTTTTGGTCATTTGCTACCATTTTGCTTTTTAATTTCTAAAATGAAATCATCACTTTCAGCTTCTTTTTTAATTTCATTTAGCGTAACCGGTAGCTCTCTTTACAATGTTGTTTACCATGCTTTTCACCTCATAATCTGCTCTGATATTTGCAATAATTGATTCTTCGAATCTTTCTTCTTGACTCGGTACTAGTCTTGATAGACTATCCGCATGAATTATCTTTTTGGATGATAGGTGCTTTATGTGAAAATCATAATTGAGAAGAATGGTTCCCCATCTTAACAGACGATTTGCTGTATAAACGGTAACACTTTCTTTGAACCAAAAATAGTGATCAGTGGTTTATGATCCGTTTCAAGGATAAAATGTCTGCCGTGGATGTACCTGTGAAATTTTTGTATGGCAAAAATGATACTCAGTGCCTCTTTTTCTATCTGAGAGTAACTTCTTTCTCCTGGGAGCAAAGTTCTCGAAGCGTGTGCAATTGGTTTTCTAGAACCATCTGGCATTATGTGTTGAATACACGCCCTATCCCGTATGAACTAGCGTCACTTGCCACTAAATATCCAGTTTTGGATTGTAATGGGTTAAAAAGAGGTCGGACGTAAGCATTTTCTTTATTTCATCAAAGGCTTTTCTGACATTCTACCGTCCATTCCCATGCCTTGTCTTTTTTTAGCAGTTCATTCAATGGAGCTCTTAAATTGTACATTCCTTTAATGAACGCTTGATAATAATTTGCAAGCCCCAGAAAACTCTGTAGCATCGCAACATTAGTAGGCGTCGGCATGTCTCTAATCGCAATGGACCTTTCCGGATCTGGACATCTGCCATTTTGAAATTGTCACAATGTCTATTCACTATAGATGCATATGTTAAGTAATCCTTATCATCGGATTTAGCGACATTCATGCATAACCATCGCTTATGCCAAAGCGACATATTTGCTCCAAACAACTCCTTTAGCAATTTCACTGTTTCCGAGAATTCCAATTCATTTGTTCTTCTCGGTAGAATAAAATCTACAAATTTGCTATGTTCCGCTGTACCTAGCTTTCTTAGTAATAGACTGACTTTTCTTGAATTCGACCCGTTTTCACAGTCTGTGTAGAAAATATCTTCATATTGTTTAAAGTACGTTTCAAACGTTTTTCCTTCATCTGGCACATAGTTGAAAGTTTCCAGCGAATTAAATATGATGTTATTAGAATATGAAGCGTTTCCTTCATTTGCCTGCTTGTTGTTTAATTTCTCCAGTGTTAACTTTTGAATTTCTAAAACCTTGATCTGCATTTCTTCCTGTTTTTCCATTCTTTCCTCTTGCTCCCTTTGACGTTGCTGACTCAACTCCTCTTGCTTTTCTTGATATTTCTGCTGTGCTATTTGCTGTTCCCTTATTAATAAGGCAAACTGTTCACTTTGTTGTTGAAGACTCAACTGCTGGGATTTGAATAATTCAGCTTGACTCAACTGCTGGGCTTTAAATAATTCAGCTATGACTTTGGATAATTTATCCATCTTTAGCTGATAGTGTTCATGCAACAAAGAATATACTTTTAAATTGTGTATCCATGAATATAATATAAGCTGACAAAAAAAAAATCGAAACAACTTACGACTTTTTAATTTTATGTCTTGCTTTATACAATATTGTTGAGCAACCAAACAAAAAAAAATAAACAAATTTTTTTTTTTTTACAAGTTCGTTACCTTTCAAAGTTGACACATTGTATTTGTGCTCCTTTTAATTCCATGCATGTTTTTGTAGTCGGCCAGTTTTTTTCCTTTTTTCTTTTAATTGGCCGTTATTCGTTTACGCTACATTTCAGATTTTTCTGAGTGAACGTTCCTTTATGCTTAGTCGCCCTTTAACGAGTTTTAACTATCCAGAACTTCAGAATACTTTTCCGTTCTATTAGATGTTGGACTTTTAATTAATAATTTTTTCCTTCAGCCTGGGTTCTTCAAAGACTTGTCCCAATTGTTGAAAGCTATCAATTATCAATTCTTTTTTTTTTTTCGTAAAGTTCTTTATACCTCGTCGCCATTGTTGAAACTTGAATAAGGCATGGAATAATAATAATACAACACAAAATGTACTTAAACAAAATGTATTGACACAAGAACGTGTACACAATATTTACAGATAGTTTGGTATATTCTTGGGAAGACCGTTCCTGTAGAATGGGTTGACGTAGTCGCCAGTCGGGCAGAGTCTCTGGATTGGATCTCTTCTTCCTCACCCGTCTTCCCGGTACCAACCATATTTATATGGTCGGTACTCCACTATGTAAATTAGGTGGATCATACCACAACATTGTGCATTATGAGTTTTGGATAGAGATTTTTGGCCCCTCTGGTATTTTTGACTTTGGAATTATGAGACTCATATACAATCCTTGGAATTACAATCCTGGATTTTTTTAAATTATTTTCGATCTCAACCTCCTTATTGCTATTTTCTCTCACAGTCCATCTATTTTCAGTAGTGATAAACAAAAGGTCTACATGTCCTGGTCTGATAGTAAAGCAGAGTGATATAATGTATATGCATACACCTGGGCTCCCCCTCACAGTAATATGATTGGCTGGTGTCAGCCATAAATACAGACTGATGTGGAGGTACATGGACTACACCTATGGACTGCACCTATTGTCTTTGCCTATTGCCTACCACTACGACGAGGACCAGTTCATTACGGTTACCTGCTAGATTGTCCTACCCGGTTACAGTAGCCAACAACCACTTTTCTACTTCGAACAAATATATCCCTTTCTGGGACATATCACAGAGTAAAGCCAGCAACATGGCTTGTGACACACATTAATGTCACCACACCTGAAATGCATTAACCACTAACTGTGCTCAGATCCACTTTTTGCTCTCTTTAAACATTCATCAGTTGTTATTGTCTGTCACTGGAGGAATTAAATGATACACATCTACTTCGTATATACTAGGATGCTATTTTGCTCAGTTGCTATCTGTAACATAGGAAAAAGCATGATGGTTTATTGGCTGGGAGATTCAACCATACCATACTACCAACATCTCTTCTACTGTCAAAGGTCAACATAATAAAATTACAGGCATTATTTTTGGAACAACCCTCATTTACTGATAATAAATTCTTTTCATTCTGATGCTCAACATGAGTTTATTTTAAATTTAAATCTCATGAATTATATAAATATTTTTTATTATATTAAATGTTACTTTTAGTGGGTACTCGTGTTTGAAATAGATGCCCTTTTTTATTTTCAATAGTAAGTATTACTTCTGTTGGCCTTTCTGACATGAGTAGGCGCTAAAAATAATATTTGAAGTAATAAAAATGTCAGATTAAAATTAATTCCATAATTCTTTATAAATATCCTTTCAAAAACATTCTTTTCTTCATATTCTTAATTTTTTAAATTAACCTGAAAAATTGAGTCATATTCTTAAATAGCATCATCAGATAAAAACTTTCATATCTCAACTCTCAGCTGTATGCAAACACTTTCTCGGATCAATAATTAAAAATGGCTTCTTTGAACCTTGTTGACTGGCGCTACAGAATCACAAACAAAGAACTGTAGCAGATAACAGAAAATACATCACTTCAGAACTTTCAACAGCAGCAGTGGCAACTAAAATGGATATCACATGTAACTCAAGAGAATAGACATAATCAAGATGTTGACATTTCACACTACTTCAAATAAAAGGTTAGGAAGGAAACTCCCATCAATAGTGAAAAGAGCAATAACAGCTACAGCACTTTAGAAACCTATTTTCCTAAATAAATTATTTTACTATAAATATTTTATAAATTTCAACTGACAGTAGCACTGACTGCTTGGTCAATGAATCTTGAATGTTTCTTTATAAGGAAATGGCTAATATTACATTTACCATTATAAAAGTGTAGAAATTTGGAGAAATGCTTGCCAAATGATAGGTTTATAATTTCTTAATATTTATCTGCAGAAATGGTCTATCATAATCTAAAGATTGATTCTATTAATTTTACCTTGTTTTTTCTCTTGCGTCATATTTCTTTTGTTTTTTTTTTATCTCAATACTCACATTCTTTTGGCATTTTACAACCATTAAGTTTCATCATTCTTTTAATGTGGAGTACACATTGGTCAATATAAAATTTTCCCAATCCTCATGACCACTCTTACAGGTGTCTATATCCATTGATCCTCTCTTTTTTTAGTGCTGTGGAGAAGATCTTGCTGTAGGGTTGGAATCCCCAGAACTAGATGCCTTCTCCATTGATTAATGAAGAGCACAGATACTACACATTGATCCTGGCCTTTGAAAGAAAAATGTAGCTATATGAATGACTAAATAAGTCTGTTAGTTTGTGTTGTCTAATGATTTAGATGCTGTAAAATAAGATGAAAGAATCAGCCTCGAATAGACATGTCTAATCTTGGTTTTCCATTCTTAATAGTCCAAAAGCATCTCTGCATCCTTATAAGTGATGAATTTTTTCCACTCTACAACCCTTTTCTCACAGATGAGGTGTCGCAAGCCTCTCATTGCTCTATCACTATTTCCATGGAGAGTGTTCAGATAAACTACACTCATTCAATTCACCAGACCTAGCCTTCATGACTGAGACCCACCATGTCACAAACATTGTAGCAAACCACCCTCATTCCCTTTGTATTCCCCTGTTGAGATGTAAGTTCCACTCAAGCAGCTTCTTCCCATGAATCATTGCCTTGTGGAACCAATTCCCGAGAGGTTGCCTCCCTGATTGCCATCATCTTAATCTGTTCAAATCTAGAGTTAACCGTTATCTTCCACACATATCTGCATAAGCTGTACTGCTTACTCTGTAATCCTCTACCTTAAGTAGCCTTCAGGTCCTGTACAGGTGAACATCACTGTTGAAATAAACAAAGAATTAGCTTATTTTGCAATTTGAGTGTTCACCTCCTGTTTTAGAGGAGTGCCTAAGGACAGCATCTTACCAATTGGGCTATGCAAGCAAACCAGCATTCATATTTATATTATAGCTATATTCTTTATTTTTCAATTTTTACCCCATGCAAGAAATTCAGACTACATGAGGTTTCTTTGTCTAATTTGTCTGAAAATTCTAAGTTCAAAAAGTTGCACATGAAAAAGGATTTTTTTCATTCATCCATCTACATAATTTATTTATGGTTTTAATTTGTAACTTTTGTAAAATGAAATTCTTAAATATGTCAAGCAATTATTAATTAATTGATATCAGCTGGTCATTGTGTTGAGAAACATTTTCAATTTAGTATCTATATATTAAATTCATTTTTTACACAAAGACAAAAAGAAGAGAGCATGAAAGTATGACTGAAATAAAACTGGAAATAAATTGGTTCAAATACTCTGGAACTTATTTCTTCAAAGACAAGTTAATTCATCTGAAAAATTTAACAAATACCATCAAAATCAAATAATACAAATTTTCAAATGATGGGAAAACACAGTGCAAAGTCACTGAGAATCTATATTAAATTAGTTAATTTGGTCTGTGTGTTGGGATAATAAGTGAAATTAAGATGCAAGAAAAACTGGTAATAAATTTGAAGACTAATTGAAAATGCTTTATCTAAGAAATTAAAATAATATTACTAATTCCCTACTCTTTCTGTCTCACTATCCTGCAATGTAGATATGAGTGTCCTTTTAACTAAATTTCTCTGTCTTTACTATTCTACATATATATATATATATATATATATATATATACACACATAGGCTGTATAGATATCCATGATATTTTACACCACCATATTTACTCTCAAGTAAAAAATATATGTATATATCAAAATGATACACATTTTTGCATTTTATCTTGATCTTTTTTTTTTAATCATTTCAATTCAAGAAAGATGATAATGCCACTAAGACACAATAACCATTGGATCATATGTAATGTACATATATAAACATTAGATACATTTTGTGTTTTAGAAGCTCCCAAATAATATATATATATATATATATATATATATGTTAGACAAAAAGAAAACACTAGATTGCAAGACAAATTACAAAAGAGTTGTAGATAAACAAACACAAATAGAGTTTGATAACTGCAAAAAGATAGCAGAATTAAAAAGAAAAATATAAATCAGGATATGTGCCTAAAATATATTCCGAAAGTCATTATTTATAACATGTAATAAAAATAATGTAGACTACTTTTTTAACAGTACTAACACAGAAACCATCAGTTGATAGAAAAATGAATAAGTCGAAAAGGCAAAATTGATAAATGTAACTTTATCTAAGCAAACACAAAAAGTAAAAATGAGATGATCTTTACAATTGTTGTGCAAAAACAAATAAATACTAATACAGAACAATCTGGTAACTGAGGAAAAAATTGAAATAATAATAATAATAATAATAATAATCAATACATATATAAATACAAATATACTAATCATAATATAAATAAAATAAAAAAATGAAATTTGTAAATTATATTAAATTATTATATTACTTTTAAGGAATGTTTTTTTATTTTTTTAAATTTTTTTTTCAGTTAAACTGTATCTGTTAATTTTTTTGAGCCTAAAAAATGTGTCATCTCTCCTTCAGACCAGTATTCCAAATCCTTTATATACTCTATAGATATCCATGATATTTTACACCAGACTGTTTATACTCAAGACTGTATACTACTATAAATATGATGTACAATCACCAAATTTAAGCAACATCAAGCCTAGTGAGTACCTAGATGGATGACAGTTTGGGAATACCAGGTACTGTAAGCTTGGATGTGCAGATGGTGGAATAAATAATGACTTAGACTTGTTAATCAGAAAAGCCAAGTTCCAATTCTCATTGGGTTCATTATATTCACTTACATGTACAAATAGCCTTGGGAGATGTAAGAATCCACATCTTCTGCCTCCAGCTATGGAGACTTGTATCACTAAACCATTAATATCTGTTAAATCAAATATATTTTCTGACTTTAAATAACCAATAAGCCATGAAAAATTAATCAATCAACCTATCTTAACTCCTTTAGCTTTCTGTACCACATTTTACACCTTCTGTTACTACAGTATCTAGAGAATTAAATTTCTGTACTTCCACTAATTCTGTTATCTGCTTTCCTCATGAAATGATAATAAATCCTTTTAAAATTTCAGAGAAAATCCACCTTAAGTAGAACTCTGTAGTCTAACAGGCATATACAAAGTACTTCAGTGATTAGAACTTTTCATAACTTCGTTTGTGGATATCAGGTTTTATTTTACAAAGCGCTATGTAAATTTCTTATTTATAAATTATTCCAAAAGATATAGACCATAATAATATATTTGATTAACACAATATGCCATATACTTGAATAAATTATTATTTTATATATGTGTTAATATGGCTACTTGGCATTCTATAATCTCTATTAGATTTTGTTCATTATTTTTAACCTTTCTCATGCCCCTTTATTTTAACATTGTAGAAGTATTTATGGTTTCCCTGAGAACTTTGCTTACATATTGTTTGATGTTCTAATGATGGGCCACAAATTTTCTATTTGTAGAATTTGGGAGCCATTTAATTTGAAACCTTTTTGGCAAGATGTTCAATAGCTTTGTAGAATGTGTCTTGCATGAATAATCTGTAACCTATTCCACTCAAGAATGTCTTACCTAATGATTTACCATAATTCTCTGCATTTACATTGAAATCATCATCAACTTTAATATAATTTTATTGCCTACAGTATTTTCACAAACACTGCTTGTGTAACACAATATGCTCCCTGCTTGAATTGATATAGGGTGCACACAAACTTCCTTAATGATTTTTATCTGCGACTGAAGATAGTATTGTCGTTTTTGAATGGAAAACTTAGAGATGATGATTATTGGATTTTTTTCATGTAGAAATGTATTAAAAAAAGAATACAAAAATTGAAACTGTAATGTGATGTGTGTTTTTGAGGCAACCTATTGAAGCTGGTTTGGGAAGAACCTAGCAAAAGATAGGCTGAGATTTTAGTATAGCTATGAAGTTTTGTAACTGTAATACATAAAGTATTGAAAATTTTTTTTAGTATATGGAAGATAAAAAAGAAAAAAAAGGAATGATCTTTTGAAATAAATGAAATAAATGAAATTTAAATTTTCAAGAACTAAAGAAAAAAATAAAGAATTCTTTAGCTGTTTGTAAAGTGATGTTAATGAATTTTTTTCACTGCCCTTGGATTAATTATTTCTGTTTGTAATTTATAAAAAAAATTATAAATGACAAAATGATGTGTGAAGGTATGTGACACAATGGGCCTCTGAATTAGTTTAGAACACATATTAAATCAAGTGGGTCCTAAACAGTATTATTAGAGACTGAAATCTCTGGTGATTTATGACCAGCAGTAAAATTTAAAAGTAACATTTTCAAAGTATCCACAAGTAGGTAAAAGGGAAGTGAAGCAAATAAGTAAAAACTTTCAGGATGAAGTGCCACTTGACTGGAAGTTAGTGAATTCTGGTTTAGGCTTATATAGGCAGAGCTAAATTAGAATTATTTGGTTATAGTGTGTAATAAGCTGGCAGTTAGAAAGAAGCCAGTTGTTAGGAGATGATAGGCTATATGTTGAGATATTGAGACAGTTGCAGTCAGAGATTGGCAGAAGTACAGTCAGAGTTTTGGCAGGCCAAAGTGAAGATCTGATCTATCATGAGAGGAAATGGAAGTATCAGTGAAGATATCCCAAGTATTACTTACCTACTCAGAGACTGCACCAGATGAATAAATAACCAATATATTAGAAACAAGATTTGTTTTCATTTCTCTCTGTAGTGATGTTTCCTTGTGAATATATACCGGTCATTTCCCAATTTTTTGCACACATTGGCACAAATGAAAATCACAATACATAGGATATTTTGTTCAGTTTGTGAAAAAAGACAGAGGTGATCTTGGTTGTATGTTTACACTCCAGCTCCCTAACCCATTATCTACTAAGTTGAATTGGGTTACTTTTTCTACAAAGACCCAAACCACTAGTCTAACTATCAAGTCCCTCCAATGTAGCTCTACATTCATCACTTAAATTACTGTTCAGAAACCAGCGTTTATGTACTTTTTCACTGAAATGTTTCTTTTGGTGAAAGAAAGTAGTAGTTTTGATTTTTTCTTTTTTTTTTCTTCTCTATTTACATTCACAACATCAGTTTATTCAAATATTTTCTTGCATGTCAATCCACTTTCCTTGCTTATTAGTCTTAATTTTTCTCAAATCTCTTTTTTGCACCATTCTTAAAATCATTTATCTTTTTCTTGCCAGTGTTTGCAGTTTCTTTTTTAGCTGTTCTGTGAGCTATGTTCAACTTTTACATAGTTCTTAATGTTCTGTTCCCATCATTCAATCATTGTGATCTGAAGTTCTGTGGCTCAAAATCAGAAGGGGCCATAGTCTTTAGCTATGTTCCAGAGTTGTCTAGGTTTGAGGGGAAGGGGATTGTTTGCCGTCTTCCCTTGGCTTTTGAACCATGAAACTGTTCTCCCAGACAAAAATCTTCAATATCCAATATTTTTACAATTTCTTATTTTTCTCATGACCCAAGTCAATTTTTATGCATCTGAAATTAAAAGTTAAATATAAGAAACTATTATATTTACAATATGATGTGCAATCTATGAGTTGCCTAATAAAATCATACACAACCAAATTAGTTGTAAATATTTCTAATAAAATCAGATTTTATAAGCTGAAATTTACATATTACATTTATTATATAAATCTGTCCCAAAAGATTTACTAACATTGATTGGTTAATACCAATTTTACTGTGAAACTGTCGTGTTTATGAAGAAAAACTTTAAAAATCCATATAGATTATGATTTGGTGAAATGAAAAAATTAGATTAAAATTATAGCATATTGTACTGTTTATGAAGAAAAAATTTTAAAATCTATACAAATTAAGATTTGATGAAATCACTTTTAAATATTTCTGGAATATAAAAATGTTGGATTTATACTTTATCTACTTTCTTCTTGTGGATGAGTTGAATATTTTTACACCCTCTCCACATTCTACAAAACCATTGACTTGCATAATAAAATGTGACATAGTGTACAGATTCATATGTAAGTATATAATGAAAATAGTTCTTGAAAAATAAAATGGTTTATTTAAGTCTTCAAGAAAAAAAAATTATTTAAGAAATTATGTGGTATCTATTGAGAATGTAGAAGACTTGCATGTAAACTGACAATTTTCTTATTCAAAAACAGTTTTCATTTATTTTACTAATTTCATCTGAAATTTCTTTTACAGAGTTCTGTTCCTCAGTGTCTGCTTCAAGTATTCTTCATCACAAATAAGAAAAACAAGAACCTTCCTGAAGTTATGAAAATAATTGAGAAAGCATTGCAAACTGTTAATATTGATCATCTAAAGGTATTGATTTCATTTATATAGATATCTATGCTTTATTTCATTATCTGATTTTAATATTGGCATGCCAACAAATACATGACCTCTCAAGAGCTCTTTATGTTGTTTATGCTTACACTCCTCCACTTGATCAGGAGTTGCTTCTTCAAAGGATGACAGAGGGATGTCAATAGAATTCAGGTTTTCCTTACATTTACCTCTGCACCTCAACACGGTTCTTGGCACTTTCCGAGAATTGTACATGAAAAACTGTGCATGAGCATTTTCAGTGTTTTTTCATCACTCATACACGCATGATCAGCTGAATTAAATTGTGATCATATTAGAAATGTTTCTATACCTCCAATTTTCCACTTTGAAAAAAAATGATTAATATTAAATCCTAGAGATATCTTCTAGATTATAGCCACAGATTGTGTAAAGGCACTGCTTTTGAAAGACATCAAGCTGGTAGATATTGTTCTGGTAGGAGGTCCAGGATTTAGAGGCATAGAGGAGAGCTGGAATTACTGCAGTATATATTAACCTTGGTTTTCAATGAAATTCTTTTGATATTCTATATGCTTGAACTTTCCAAAGCAGTCTGTAGCTTTGGAGATGCTATTATATATATATATATATATATATATATATATATATATATATATGTCTATATTTCTGAGATGAGGTATTTTAACTATTCAGACTATATACATTACATTGTTCAGACTGTTGTTCTCATTCTTAGTGTCCTATTCCGGATGTTTCGGCCATCGTATGCTCTGGCCTTTTTCAGGTTTTGGTTCAAAATTCCAACAAATATCACCCAAAGAAGCCTGGAGCATGCAGAACCCAAAACATTGTGAATATAGTAATAAAGATGAGGACAACAGTCCAAACAATGTAAGTAGTGTATAGACAATATGGACATAGGAATCAACACTATGTAGTGATAATTCCTATCTCCACACTGTCTGTCTATCTCTGACATCAAGCACTTTTCTTTGATAAATATACAAAATTTTAAATAAATTTCTATATATGACATGGAAAGCACTCGTTGGAGTGTTTTCATGTCATATATAGAAATTTGAGTTACAAGTATCTAGCCAAATGCTTAGTTTATTATTGTTTGAATCCGAGCATGGTTGATTTGTTGGGGAGGTGTTATATATATATATATATATAGAGTTATACAACAAGTTGACACAACCCAAGTGAGGGGAAACTGGATAGGTCAAACTATTTGGCAACCCTTGATGGTCATGCTAGTATGATGTCACAAGTCATCGTGATCAAGGGTTTGAGCATAACAGTCTTGTTCATTCACTGATCATGCCAGATTGTGTAATGTCTTCTAAAACTTGTAACTTAAGTCTGCTCACCATAGTGGCAGTATAAACCACAGGTGGTCTCTATCTTTAATGAATTGCAGTAATATGGAAAAAAGTAGTAGTCTTGAATAAGAATTGAATTCTCATCTGATTCTGTGGAAGCTAGAATTGTGTCAATAGTTTTACTAGTTTTTAATAGCTAACAGGTATTTAATCAACAGTTTCTTAAAAGTATTTGTATTCATTTCATTCTTACTATTTGTTAATTCTTAAAAACATATTTCCAATATTTCTTAAATTTCAAAGTGACTGCTTTGACAATATAATAAAATCATAATAATTAATCTTTAGGAGCAAACTAAAGAAATGATTTATTTCAGAATAATGTAAATGATGAGCATTATGTGTTCTCTACATTTTGAGACTAAAAAGAGATAAAGAGATTTATTCAATGATTAATTAGATTCCCATTGTCTTTTCTTGAAATGTCACCACTTGCCTTTACAAATTCATAGAAGCTATTGCAGACAGCCTTTTGGTGGAAGGAAAGCTTCACCAGACAAAGAATAATTTATACTGTTTCAGACTTTTCAAGAAAGTTTAACATCAGATATTTTAACAATTACAGTTTTCTGTAGATAGACTGTCTAGCAGGGATCTCATCGGTCACATACAAACACACACATGCATCAAGATATTCACCATGGCTCAAAATTGTTGATGTTGACTTGTGGTCCCCACCTTCTTTATAAGAGTTGATGGCAAAAAGCAATGATATTAACATATTTCATTAACTGAAAAACATAACAGCATATAAAATCTGTCTGGAATGTATCCAGATGTTTTGTATATTTCCAGAGGGGACCTTACTGTGTATGACTGAACAGACATTATTCCATGTGATAACTCAGTCAACAGTGGGAACTATGTGTGTGTACTCACAAGTGAAGCAAGAATAGGATCTTTAGCAACATATAAATTTGGTATTTACCTAATGAAGAGTAACATTGCATCAAATTATATCTCAATTCATTGTTGTTACAGAATAAATGGTCAATAATTACCTAAAACAACAAAGGACAGTAAGTTGTAGACAACCTTGATCATCTACATCCTAAGAAGATTGCTCAACTCATCAATCAATGTACTTGTTTGATGCTGCATTGCCTCATCAGACAAATTTATCTTCTAGAAGGATTTTGGGGAGAATATTGAGTTTGTGGAGAAGACTGCAAAAAGCTATTGCTCCAGCCTGCTTAATGATCCATCTAAGAACATACTCAGATTTTTAGTGCATATCTAGACAGGTGATATAACAGTTTATAGGTGCACCTCTAAAAATCTGGATGACCTGATCCTGGATCACAAGTGAAACACTTGGTAGGTATGGCATATACATATTATTTTGCACCCCTTTTATACTCATTATGTTCACTGGTGATGATTCATTGCAGTAAGTTACTGTAACTCCCAATCCACTGAGTGTTGTTGATATGGAACTGGTTTCAGGACTCTTGGCTAACTTGCAGACACTCCAATGGTTCCCACCCTAACCAGATTTAAACAACATGAATTGAACATTACAGATCTTACAAAATTCTCTACAGCTACCCTCTATAAACACAATTAACTTAAAGAGAACTTGAAATGTTCCTATGCAACAAATCCTGTACTATGTAGTCTCTATGCTATATCTTGTTGCCTGCTATTCAGACAAAGGGAGGAACTTTCTCTAATTATTTAATACTTCAGTTTATAAAGTTTATCTTTCTAGAATTTATCTACTTAGTTGTTTTTTTTTAAAACTAATTTCATCTAAAAGCATTTACTCTGTGAACTTCAAACTCAGAATATCTATCTTTACCTGGAAATGTTCTTAAAGCAGTTTGCTGTCACCATTACCTAATATTTGTAAATACTGGCTGGTTTATTGGTTTGTATAAACTGTTCAACACCTGGCTGCCATTTTTTGTGATTTTTTGGCATCTCACATTCTACAAAATGTACATGTAAGACTATGTGTGCAGCTGCCAAAAAAAAAAAAAAAATAACTGTGCTTTGATCTCCAATCAAGAAATTAATCCCCAATTAGATTTGAAGGCTTTTCCAGAACTACTTAAATAGACTGGTCCACAAATAAAAAAGAGAAGGTTATTGCAAGGAATAATTTTTGTAGCTTTGTTAGATATTCCTCAAACCAGAACATTTGTTGTAATCATAAAATATTGATATTTTTTTAGAAATTGGGGGTGTCAAAGTTCATAATATCAATACAGTGTCAAATTGATCCCTGGCATTTTACTGAGTTATTGTACTTAGCTGTTATTTACAAATGTCAAGTGTAAACTGTGCTTGTATCATTGATATCTGTATATATATTTTTAAAATTTTTAAGTTTTTCATTTTTTTTTAATACACTTTTTAAAACATTTTTATAGACCTTTTGGGGGAGATTTTTGGAGGCACATGCACAAACACTGGGAAAGAATAAATGCATATACAATGTGCGATGAATAAACTGTCATCTAAGTTACACAAAAATATAACACTGACATCTCATTTTAACAGATATATTTACCAAAATTACAAAAGAAATATCTTGAAATACTAAAGAATAAATTTATTCAATAAAATTGTCACTTCAGTTCATCTTTGGTGTTAGAAGGAGTTTTGTTGGTCTCTTACTCAACTGTACCCCACACATGATAATCAAGAGGGTTACAGTTTGGAGAGTTAAGTAGCCAGATGTTCAGGGTAATGTGGTTGCAGAAATTGCCTGACAGCCACAACCAGGCTCTCCTGTTTGTGTGGCATGTTGCAGAGTCCTGTTGCCAGACACAGGGTCTTCCAGCAGCCACCCTCTTGACCCAGCGCAGCACTACCTTTTCAAGGCACTTGATGTAGGTCTCTGTGTTGAGTCTGAGAACCTCACCAACAAATTCAGGAGTTCTTTTCTTATCAGAATAATCAGAGTGAGTTTTCTGAGCTGCTGTACCTTTGTAATCACCATTAGACTCATCCAGCTCTTTCTGAATTCTTTGTCCCCAGATTGACACCCAAACACTCTGAAATGTTATTATTGGAGTTTCTAGCACAAATGCCAAGTAGTACAGTATGGTATTTCCAAAATTTTGGATGAATTAATTGCATCATGGTGCTCTTTTTTCCTCACAAAATGGTACCCAACTGATACTACTATACTGTGCATTTGAAAAAATCAAAACAAGTAATGCAAATGCACAAAATTAAAACTATAAAATGGCGACAATATACCCATCACACGCTGTATACTTTTATTAATTTATGTAAATTTTTATTCTTTAATTAAAAATATATTTATCCATTCTTTATTTAAAAGTATTTTTGTAACTGAAAAAAAGTCTGTTTTTGTATGCAGAAAAAACAGGTCCAGATAAACCTGTGAAAAAAAAAAATTAGGGATCAATTTTTCACTATGTCAATATATTGAACAGGACCTCCCCTGAATTCTAAAATTGTAGAAAAAAATCAATATTTTATGATTCTGACAAAAGTCACACTTTGAGGAAGGTTTAATGAATATGAATCCAATAAAATTATTTCCAAAATAATTTTCTCTTCCATCTTTTTTTTTTTTACAAGTGGACTACATAAATAGTGCTACTTTCCCCATAATTCCTGACAGAAACAAATAAAATACAGGTGTACAGCATATATGACGGTTCCGTATAGGATGCAGGTTCGAATCCTGTCAAAGAACGAAAATTTTCTATGAAAATTTCTCGGACATTCAGGCCGGTAAATGTTATTTAATACTGTTTATCATAAACAGAGCATTTGCTTAAATACTTGTATCTATAAAATAACAACGTTAAACATAAAATATGTCTTTAATAAATAAATTGTCGGACCTTGTCCATTTCTTAATATATATATATATATATATATATATATAAAGTACTGCATATATATAACATATAGAAATTATACATATATATATAGGATTAATGCAAACAAACATTGTCACTTAGCTGATTGATATTTTAAAAAGCACCTTAATATATTTTCTTAATCAGTTCATTTATTTATCTTTTTATATTTATTTTTTTTTTATCGATTCATTTTTTACAGATTTATTTTTCTCATGAGTAAATAAACTGCTCTACTACCTTACCAGTAAGTTATAAATATTGACATATTGCAATGGCCACCTTTTTAATTTGTGCCTTATGATTGCAAGGTGCATGAAACTCAGAATTACATCACATTGTGTGGAACAAATGTATATTTATTCTTAGCATAAATTTTACCTGTTAATTTAAATCAAGCACTGTTTTATTATTATCACCAGCACTCACTGTGCACTATTGTATATATATATATATATATATATATATATATATATATATATTATTATTAAATTAGCTCTAATGATTTTGATATTTCTAATTTAATAATATATATTGCACTAGCCTAATATTGAGCATATTATTAGCACAAATTTTGTTAAATCTAGCATACATTAAAATGTATAATTTTATTTATGAGGTCTGATCAAAAAGTATCAGGACTGTTGCTATGTTAATGGAGCTAAAGTATGCAGAGTGAAACTTCTTGGCACAGATCAACTTTGAACACTGTTGCACATAACATTCTTGCTCGCTTCTGTTGTTTATAGTAGTGTTTGGAAGAAAAGTGTGTAGAGTGGTCGTCTCACCACACCACAGAAATTGCATCAGTGACCATGGATTCTTGGTCAAGCACAACATTCTCCAGATCTTTCCTCTTGTGACTTTATCCTCTTCAAAAACCAAATCCCAGTTGAAAGGAACAAAATTTTAAAGCTCTAGGAAATCCAATAGAATGTGACTAGGCAGCTGCTCACTATCGCAAGAAAGGAGTTCCAAAAATGCTTTCATCAATGGCTGACAACAAGTCTAGGTGAAGGAAAACTCTGAATTCAGAACCATATTTAGCACATGCAACTAACAGTAAAAACTGAGTTCTCATTGACCCTATAATTTCAACTGTGGATGATCTACAAATGCGTAAATGTATTATTATTATGCTTTTTTATTTTATATATATATATATATATATATATATATATATAATTTGAAATAGCGAGTTCATTATTTTAGGAGTTGAGAACTGATTAATTCTGTCAAGGTTATCTATGAGTGTAACAGCTTTTACTACTCCTGTCTGGACCAGTGAGGAAATTATAGAAGGTTGTATGGCTCATCCACATATTATTTTTTTTCCTTCAAACATTATTGCATGCCAGCGAGAAAACATTTTCTTAAGATATCTGTTGATGAGGCAGAATACAAATAAAATGGATTTATAACTTTCCAAAAATCTTTAGAATGTAAACTAACTCATCTATTACTTGGAATTGGACCACTGGTTCCATCTTCCATGTAAGCAGTAATTTCTATGTTCTGTATCATAATATACATTTGTTTTAAGAACATCTATAATGATGATGAGGATATCTAGCAATTTTTTCTTTTATTTATTCACTAAATAATACACTGCAAATAGTCAACTATTGTCAAAAAAAAGTTGTAAACAAAATAAAAAAAATCCTGAATTCTGCATTTATCTATTGCTTGCAAACTCTTGGTAATAATCTGTGCTCAATCATGACAAAGATTTGTCTTTAAAGGAACAAAAAAGTCCAATAAAATGAGGCAAAGAAATAAGAGTAGATCATTGCTGTCAGCTATGAAGGCATAAGATAAAATGCTGTTGTTTTAGGTTGATGCATAACAAGTTCAAAATGCCTTATCTAAGCCAGAAATATTTCTCATGCACATGTACTGAAGAAATTAATGAAAAAAAAAAGTAAATTTTTCAGAGTGAAGTTGTTTCCTCATATCCTTCACTTTTTGATTTCTTCCTTATTTTATAGAAGATAACTTTGAGCTGCATTAAAACTCATGACAAACTGAAATATTCAGTTACAATGAAATGAAATAAAGATAGAAAATCCATGAAGCTTTCCAACTATTATGGATTTTAATGAAAGATAAAGCAAAGCGATTAAAAGAATTTGAAGGTTTATCTTTTAAGAAGTATTATTAATATTATTTCTATTTTGCCTGATTTGCTGCTTGATATAATCCAAAACTTTTTACCCGAGACCTGAGCTAAAGGATGGCTTATGACCTTATTACATATGATCACCGAAGTTAAGCAATATTGAGCTTGCTTAGTACCTAGATGAGTGGCTGCCTGGGAATACCTGGGGTTGTATGATTGGATGTGCAGGTGCTGTAATGGATAATGGCTCAGAATTAGAATTTTGAGAGCTTCAATTCCAATCAGGTTCATTATATTCACTTATGTGTAAGTAATCTTGGGAAAGGTATGAATCCACTTCTTTTTTCTCCCAGCTATGGATTAGTAGGACTTTTATCAGTAAATCAATTTCTCCAACAAAAAATTCTTACCCACTAAAATATTTTCTGGCTTTAAATAACCTACAAAATGTTGATAAGCCATAAAAAACAAATCAATCACTCATGAGCTAAAAGAAGATTTTCCTTTGAAAACTATTCAACATTTTAGATTGTGAGAGTTTTTCAGTGAATATAAACAGTACTCATGAGTACAATCTTTTGTATATTAGTGATGGGTTTTCTATGGTTTTCTTCATGTATGTGTTAGTATCCTTTTAATTGTTCTTGGTACTCCTATTATTATTGGATTAGTAGTTGTTTAAATGCCACATTCTTGCAATATCTATTTCCAGTTTGTTATATTTTGAAAAGTTTGTTAAATTTATTTTCTGAGATGTTTTTATTACATGGAATGTCCATGTCTATGAGATTGTACTTATGTTGTTTGAATTCTTTTATTATTCTATTAAACGATCAAAAGCAAATGCTCTTAACACAACACTGAAAATCTGACTTGCAGTTGAAAAAAAAAATCGCAAGAAACTGACATAGCTACACTAAAACCAGTACCTTGTCCAGTTGCAAAAGCTGCTGGTAGCACCAGGGGTGGCAATACTGCCTCAAACACAAAACTGGCTGGCAGCTGATGGGGGCAGGGTATCGCATATGTTTTCACACATTGTATGTAGAAAAAAATCTGAACTATTGGCTTGTATAATACAGGCAGTATTTATGGTGAAACCCAACTGCACTGAATCATTTTCACCTTCTTTTCATCATTATTATTATTATTATTATTATTATATCCCACATTGATATAGTCAATTGAAATTCAGTTCTTGAGGCATGGTTTCTACAAGACTCCTCATAACTCAAGAACTTTCTGGAGAATCCTTGTAGAGTAAATGATGGCAATTTTTGTGGGGTTTACAATCTCATTTGCAGTTCTAATCCTCTCTAAGCACCTTTTCACATTTTCCAGGTGGTGTTTGAAGCCACATCTAAAGAAGAGCATAGAGAGAAAGCTTATCTCAAAGAAGTATTTGATCTTTTGTCCAACTAAATTCAATATCTATTTATCTATTACTTGAAATGTATATTTTTGTGCATCTGGCCTTTGCAGAATGAGAAGTGCTGCCAAGGAAGACTGGTCAAATATAATCATATTCTTATTGTATTCTGTATATACATATTTAATGTAGTTATATAGGCCCACATATTGAAACAATCACTATATTACACATTGATTATCTTTCCATGTTTTCATCTAACCTAAGCAAACTCATATCATCTTTGTTTAGTAAAAACAAACTTACCAATTCTGACATTTACCCAATTCTTGTTTTACACAAATCAGACATACAATATTTAGTCTGAACAAATATTTTTGGAAATAGATACTTTTGTTTTCTCTTGTTAACAGCCTACATTGCTTTTTGCAATATATATATATATATATATATATATATATATATATATAGTGCAGAGTGAATGCTGGAAGTATAAAACAGTGTCTGATGCAAAAGAACAGAGCTAAGATAGATATTAAAAAATTGCATCATTGTTTCTCACTGCATGGTGCTAACATTATCAGGCATATACTTGGAATAGTCTGTTTTAACACTCCTTTACTTAAGCTTACAACCACATTACATTGAAGCTCCGGTTTCCATATGATCACTAAAGTTAACCAATCTCGAGGCTGGTCAGTACCTAGATAGGCAACCACTTGGGAAGAAGTGTTAATCGCAAAAGGATACTTTAAAGAACACTTTTTTGTATATTTAAGGCAATATACAAATTCTGTGGTGTCAATCTTTTGTTTATATATATATATATATATATATATATATATATATATATATATATACAGTAAGTAATCCGTTGGTATATAATTTTATGGTATATTAATGTTTTTAATAAACAGAGCAATATATATACAATTGAAATTAAGATACCATTATATAAATCATTGTTTTGACTTTGTAAAATTAAATTTACAGATGTTTTCAAAGTCAATGGATGATAAATTATTGCAATAAAAAATTCCCAAACAGGGGGAGAAAAGAAAAGAAGAAAATAAAGAGAAAAAAGAAGATGAAGAATAAAAAGGTAAGGGAAGGTAGCAAAGGAAAGTGGAAGTGTTGTAAGTCTTGATATGAGTAGTGGTCAGAAAAGGGAAAGAAAGAGAATGGAAAAAGAAGGAAAGGAGAGAAAAGATGACCTATTTAATATACCCAGTAGTAAACAGATAGTAGACTGAAGAAAATTAAGGAAAAAAAACAAATTTTATATAAAATAATAAGAGATGAATCCAAAAATATGAGAGATAAATCAGAATAAAAGAGTATTAAATTAACTAATATATAGGAGAGAATATTAAGAGAAATATAAAATAAATTAAATATAAATATCTTAGGATGAATACATCCAAATCAACATATATGAAATTAAACTTATATTAATTAATACCCACTCACAAGGGGAAAAAATTTATATTTGAAATTTGATATATAATATAAAAAAAACCCTTAAAATTAGACAAAAACCTTTTGGAACAAAGGTGTTAAAAGGTGCCTTTAGAAAAAATACTATATAAAAAATAACTAATATATTAATTAATTAATTAATAGTAACAAAAAATTTTAAAATAAATATATATTTGAGAAATATATGAATATTGTCATAATTTCAAACAGTCCTGTAAAGGTCACAGTCCAAATTGTGCAATATACTAATATTTTTGAAAATTACATTTAGTAATTCTGTTTTAAATCACTAATCTTTAAACTTGATGACTATTTCTAAAAGTAAAAAAAATGCCAATCATTTGTTTTGAAACCATTACTTTTTGTTTTTAATGAAAGCCACAACATTTAAATCTTTACTGAACAATAAACTCTTGAGAGAGAAAACACAAGAAGAACTGTTTTTTGCCCCCTGATATTTGAAGTAGTCGGGAAGTTTTTCTTCCACTCAAAGCAATTGTTCAGTTTTGCCAGCGACAAGAAGACAATTGATTACTAACTCTAGACTTGCATTTTATTTTAATAAAAGGCAATGCATCATGCCACTGTTACTTGAAGGAATTATTTTTCTTCTTGCTCAATATCAATCTATAAATCACTTGCCTTGAGCAGAGACAAATATTTTCAGGAAGAAAATGATGAAAATCACAAATTAACAAAATGAATGAACAAAAGCTGATTTTACATATATATTTTTTTTATTTTTCAAAGATTAAAACTAAAGGGAAAAAAAAAACAATTACATTCAATGCAATGTCTTCCTTTTAATTTCATAACTTACTGATTTGTGAATCTTTATTAAGATATTTCCAAAAAGAATACTTCACTTTATTACACCTTCTTCATTCATGGTCACCATTAGGCAATATTCAAGTCTAATCAAACACTTTTCCCCAATGTTAGTTTTAATTTTTCATATTTCATTTACTTTTCATGTTTACACATTTTTCTGACTAATATCTTTATCTTTATTGTTTTTTATCACTATATTTCTTCTCCCATATTTTTCAACCCTATTAGGGGTGCATTACATAAGAAAGTCTTTAGAAGTCACTTGCTTCTTTTTCTTCATTCTCATTCTTTCAGCTTTTCTAGAGGAACATCACAACTTAACAAAGTAAAAAAAAACAAAAAACAAATTACAAAATCTCATGCTCGTGAGAGAACTCTCTGGCTAGATTGAAAAGACCTGTTCCTTTTTACCAAACATTAATTTCTTATATAAGATGTCTTACCTGCAAAAAACTCTTCTGATGAGCTTCGTTATTCACTCCTTGATATAGTATTAATAAGTTTCTAAAGACCTCCTGAAAACCTGAAGAATATTGAAGGACACCTACAGCCTGTTTTTATCCTTAGTAAAATATTTAATTAAATTTTCAGCCATTTTTAGTTGTTAGTTTTTGAGATATTTGGAATTTACATAAATGGACTGACTGAAGTTAGCATGCAGATTAAACTAATATTAGCTTAAGACCTCTGAAATCTAATAAAAACTACCTTTTTCTTTTTGTCCATAATGTATGCTGAAATCCATTAAAGGGAAGGATCTAACAAATGCTGAAAAGCAAAAAATAACAAAATTATTGAGTGACGGGAATGTGGCATTGGAGATGTCAAATCAAGCTTTGCAGAGATCATCAAATGATAAAGAAGGCTGTTGAAAATATAAAAAAGTTGAGAACTCGTAAAGGCTTTAATAAGTTGCTTCCTTGACATGAAAGTAAACTGAACAAAATTATAACAAAACAACCACTTTAGACCAGCTCCTCTCAGACCTTTGAAAAGAGGCTGAAATTGAGGGATTCAAGGAGGACAAAAGGTGAAGGATACCTTGTTAATTGTGATCTGTAAAAAAAATCTCCAAGGCAACCACCTTTCACTAAAACAAATATTTTAAAGTGTCAAAATTGGGCCAAGAGATATATGAAAATTGACTTCTCTAAAGTAATTTTCACGGATGAATCTCAAGTGCCATTTGATGGACTTGATGGATGGGCCAAAGAATGGATTTTATCCAATTCAGATATGCCTGTGGCTAAAAGAAGGTGATAGTATTATGATATGAGCTAGAATTGTCAACCAAACCATTACTGGACCATTCAAAGTCAATGAAGGAGTTAAACTGAACAGTGCTAACTATTGTAATTTTATGAACAAGACTTTCTTTGCATGATACAAATTCCAGTCTCGCTGTTTCAAAGTAAAGTGTGTATTTTACAATGCTCCTTCTCATGTATCTAAGCTTACCTGTGAATTATTGGTGCATAAAAGATTTACAGGAGAGAAGATAATGAAATGTCCACCATCAAATTCTGATCTGAATCTGACCGAAAATCTATGGTCAATTGTGAAGATGAAATTATATGAAGGTGGCAAACAATATAACAGCAAAGCAGATCTATGGAAAGCAATTAAAATGACCATGTTGGAAATTGAAAATGCTGAAGTAAAAAAAAAAAAAAAACAAAATCAGTGGATAATAGATTACTGTCTGTTACTGAGAAGAAGGGTCACTATATTAAAATGAAAAGGATTCAAAGTCTTATCATATGTGTTTGTTATTTGTTCTATTATAGGTGTTGATCAATTTTTGATGATTTTATTACCTTTTTATTGAAGTAAAATGTGATTATTTGTTTTTGCCTAATAACTGCAGATGGCAGTTTTTTTTAGAATACATCAGATAACTTCAATAAAACATATTGATACTACTTAAATTTTTATGGACAATTTTTTTTTCAAACCAAATTTGAATTATTGAAGTTTATATGATTTGCTTAATAACTTCAGACAGGGTTTAGATTAAAACATCATATCTTTGTTTTAGTTTTATATCTTTAATCTTAAAATGTATAAAATAATAGTGAACTTCATTAAAATTGTGCACTTCTAGGTTAACACTGCATAAGAGAAAAAACACTATTAAAGAGAGGAAACAATAAAATAACAAGAAACTAGAAGATAACAATTGACAATGCATTTAAATTGTTGAAGATCAATGTTGACTGGAAACAAAATGTCAAAAGAGTTCCACAAGCAAGAATTGTGAGTGAAGAAACTATTAGCATAGAACTTAGGGTTATTTTTAGACATTTCAACTGTAAAATGATAAGACCTTGCAGCTAATATATTCCTGCACTTAAATTCATAAAGTCAAGGTACCATAAAGGAAAGTGATATTTATTCTGTACAATAGAGAAATGTGGCACAAGGCCGAAAAGGGGATTGGGGAAAGGACGGTCTTCTGTCTATAACTTAGCTAGCCGGAAACACTGCCCCAATCGTATGAATAATAGTCCTTACACCAAAACAACACATTCATACGTACCTTTCTTACTACAACCACCATAATACCTCTTTGTCTCTATAAAAATACTAACTAGTCCCCCATATTTACAATTCATTGTCTGTGAGGGGAGGGTAATAAAACAACAATTCTAAAATCTAGCCCCAATGAGTATTTACAATGTGAACACAAAAACTATTTACAAGAAACTAAAGAAAAATAAGATTAGTAATAAAACCCCCCACAATCACTAAATGTGGCAGAAAGATTGGTTCAATGGACAAAATCAATGCGGGACTGTAATAGTATAAAACATTCATTCATCCCAAGCACTCACACTGACATGCACTCATTCAGACACAACAACAAATACGAAAAATACCACTCACGTGAAACGAAAGGCGCCTAGTATTGACCAGCGAACCGACATCACTGACCACCTAACATGGGGAATTAAACTTAAAGAAAAAAAGGGACAGAAATAAAAGGGGTCAATGAGCATATATACCCTAGCTAAGTTAACTTGAAAAAGGAAACTAAAACATCAAAAAAGAAAACCTAATCTAGCCTAATTTCGGGATGGGTTGCACAAGTTCAACCCAGGAAGAGCAATATCCTGATGCCTAACCGGCATCAATGTGCCACTCAAAGTCAGCTCCTATCACACGACACAAGCGCACACGATTCACCCACCTTTTGCTGAATTCTGATGAAGTGAGCCGCCGCCTTTCCGTCCTAATCTTGACTTTAAGCTGATCAGTTGGGAAGAGATGAACTTCTCGCCCCATAGAATCCTTCTGACGTGTCATTCAAATCACAACTCTCATAACGCCTAGCAAGCAGTGGAACACATACTGTTCAGCCTTCGTCAGCGGCGGTGCCACATTGCTACAAACACCAGCGGCCTCAAGGACAAAGAACTTTCCGTGCAGCATGCGGACCATGAGGCCTTCAACAAACTTGCACAACGGCACTACATGGCTGCAATGAAAGAAGGCGTGACCCAAGGTCTCGACCTCCCCACCACACCGTCGGCAGTTTGGAGATTTCTCCAAGGCAGCTGAGCAGAGTCTCTTGGCGACCCAGAGGGCCCTACGAATCACCAGCCAGGTGAGTGATGCCTCATCGTTATTGAGGCATTTCAACCCGGGCGCCCAAGGCCATATTTAACGAGCCTCCTGCTTCGTCAGACCGAGATCGTCAATCAGATCATCATGCACGGCCCCCTTGACTAAAACTTGATATAATGCCCTACAAGACAACGCCTGGACGTTGGAGAGGCCATCCGACGCCCGTAAGAGGCGCTTCAGAGCAATACATTCACGATAGAAGGATATCTGCCTGCAAACGGCAGGCCTCCCCTCGCACGAATGCACACTTCTCAGGGATGGGAAGTTCTTACGGGCGTCTTCCTTCCAGAAGGTGCCCTCCTCATCCGAATTGCGACACATTCGATCTAGAAAGCTAATGCGAAGCATATATTGACGAATCTCAATGCTTGGCATGCCCAGACCGCCTTCAGATGGATGAAGGCAACGGATCTCCCGAGTAACTCTGGCAGCCTTGCCACCACGCAAAAAGGAGAACAAGAGCTTCACTAATGCCAGTAAAGTGTCATACGGAAGTGGAAGCATAGAGAGTCGGTAAAGGAGAATCGGGTAGATGTGTGAAACACATACTCCCGCTCTCCCCTTTAAGGAAAGATTCCTCCAAGACCACAAATTAATTGCACCTCCGACCAATTCATTTCCAACTGGACATCAGGACCGAACCAGATGCCGAGAATCTTGACCAGCCCATCCGTCCAGCGAAAAGGCCCGGGAAGAGAAACTCCCTACCGCAAGCCAACAGACTTATCGCGGTTGATCTTGGCCCCTGTCACCATCTCATAACAAGAACGTAAAGCAAAGGCGAAAGCGGACAACCTTGACGAATGGAGCGAGACAATATGAAAGGCTCCGATCGTACCCCATTCACCGCCACCAGTGCACCGGGAGTCGCATACAGAAGTCGGATCCACGTGCGAAAGTACGGCCTGAAATCGGCCGCCAAAAGAACAGCCTCCAGAAAGCGATGGTCAACCCTTTCCAAGGGCTTGGACTGATCTAAATTGATCAGCGCGGCTTCACTGTAGACTCGATAGTCCTGCCCTTCACAGCACAAGTCTGTTCCGAGCCAATCAGACTGGACAGGACAACCTGCAAACGGTTAGCCAAGATCTTAGCCAAAATCTTTAACTCTGTGTTTAACATAGTTAAAGGGCGAAAGTTACCTAACCCATCCCCACCGTTTTTGTCCTTGCGTAACAACTTGATCACGCCCCTAGTGAAGCGTTGGGGTATAGACCCCTGCTTCATCCAGTTGCCGAAAATCAGTGCCAGCAGCGGAACCAAAATGGGCGACTGCCTCAAGTACACTTCGTACGGAAGACCATCAAGTCCCGGAGATTTGTCCAGGCCAACCTGTTTCAACGCTTCCCAGATTTCCAACTCTGTAATTGGACCCTCACACCTAGCTGCTTCAGCTGCCTCAAAGCAGGGAAAGTCAGCTAAATAGGCGTCGAACTGAGTAGGGCTCCCTGGTGAAAAGCTCCTGAAAGAAGACACGAAAAGCCCTCGTTTGTTGTTACGGTCCGCTTATCCGGCAAGGTGACGCATGCGATATGTCGCCGAGATGCATTCCGAGCTTCCTCTGCACGCAATTCAGCGGCCATATTTGTCGCCTCAGAGGACATTCTTTTTAACCTAGCCCTAACTACCAGAGCTTGATCCTTCTTGATAAGCAGGGAGGCCAACTCTGCCTTAGCTAAAGCTACGTCCCCACTATCATGGGGTTTGACCACCCGATCAACTTTTTGCTCTAAAGCCATTTGCGCCGCTAATCTATCTACATTGAGCCGGCGACTATAATCAGCAGCAAACGTTCTGATTTTGGATTTTAATTTATCCCACCAGACATTTCCCACAACCGCTCTCGTCAGTTCCCTCTGTATTATTAGTAGAAGCTGGTCTCGGAAATCTTGCTCACCAAATAATGATGAGTTTAATTTCCAGTAGCCAGCCATCCTAACCTTAGGCTTATCTAAGTTTACACGGACCCGGAAAAGCCTATGATCCGAATAAACTATCTCATGGAAACTTGGACACCCTAAGAGACCTACATCGACTCTCCTAACTAAGTCTCGGTCTAGATAACTAGCCGAGCCGCCACTATTAGTCCAAGTTCACACTACCTCCCGAGGGTGCTCATTCCGGTACTTATCGACAAGATCAAACATGTCGATAAAGTCCCGAAATCGTTTCACGTCCCGGTTGTTAGTACCCAAATTTGTCCCTATACGATCTATATCGGGATCAAGGATGGCATTCCATTCACCCACTAAAACTACCCGACATGATGTCAAAAACGGCTCGATCTGCCGAAACAAAGCAGGCCGCTCAGAATGGACATTAGGCGCATAAACCCCAATGAGACGAAGAGCCTTATCCTTTATGGTAACACCCAGCACGCAAAGTTTGTCCGCCGGATCCGCGAAGACAAGAACACACGCAGCCTTCAAAGACTTGCTCACCAGCCAAGAGACACCCCTCGAGCGTCCATCAGAACATGCTGAATATAGGGAATCCCCCCTAGACAGAATATTCTCATAGTCACGAGAAGATAAACGGGTCTCTTGAACACAACAGATATTCACCCCGAGACGCTGAAGGTCACGAGAGAGCCTCGCCCTGCGAGACTCCGACCTCAGGCCTCGGGCATTCACACTTGCTAACCAGAGAGCCATGATGAAACCGATTAGGGTTGCTCTCCTACATTGAACATGGCCGGGGTCAGGACACCGACGGCCTCCCCCATTGAGCCAGTACCCATCTCACTCTTGATGGTTCCATCAGGAGACAGGCCACCAATGTTCAGGGGGAAGGTTAATTTTAAAGCTCTGTAAAGGGTTGGGTGAACAAAAATTGGGTACCTCCCTGAACAAAATTGCTGCAGTTTTTTGACATTCTTGTCGCCAAAACACGACATGGGCGAAAACATGCCAAATTTTTCGTTTGCTTCTGCCATCATGGCCCAGATTTGTTGGGCGGCAACCCCAGATCTAGCAACAGTTAGAACCCTTTTGGCTTTTGGGAAATTTCGGCGGTTTTCAACGTCCAGATCTTTTATTTTGCAGAAGTTTAATAATGTTTTTAAATGTTTCATCTTTTTTGCATGCATTAGTGCCTTTTCCTCCTGTTCTTTGAAGACGCGGCACACGTCTTCCCATGTATTGTATATAGGTTTTGCCTTAATCTTTTTTTCCACTGTGGACTCAGATGTATCGGAAGATGGGCTTCTTTGTCTTTTATTTTGATCCTGTTTTTTTGGTGTATGAATGGGAGTTTGCATTGGGGAAGGATTGGGTGAGTGAATGGGAGATGATTTTTTGGATGAAGGTTTTGTCACAGGACCTTTCTTAAGAGTGGTCATTTTGGATGTTACCTGGCTTAATGCTTTGACACTTGGGGGAGGGACCATGGGATAATGTTTAGTGGCAGGGGAAGACGGTGCTGAAAAAGAGATGCCAGATTTCCCCTCCGAAACTTTTCTTTTGGATTTTAGATCCTCCTTTAGTTGTTGCAATTTCTCCTTTTTCTCAAAAGATGGTTTGTACGGGATCATTTTGTTTCGTAGCTTATCCGAGTAACGGGCCGGAGAATCGCCCTTTGCACTGGTTGAGGGAGTGGGGCTGTTATTGCCTTTTCCTGTTTTTGGTGTGGAACGAGGTTCCGCTGCCTGAATCTTCCCTTTAGCCATACCAACGACCTGTCATCCCCCCTCTCCCTTGTCCCTAACCACACTAGCGGCGAGCAACGGCTTTTCGGGGAATGGGGGCTGAGATTTGGACCCAACCGGCGGAATTTCCACACCGGTCCTGGTCGCTGGCATGCCCACTACAGGCGAGACGGAAGAAATAGACTCGACCAAAGGGGTGTTTGGTTGGGCGGGGGCCAGAACATCAGAAGCCTTCTTCTCTGGGCAGGAAGAGGACAGGTGACTAATCTGTCCACACTTCCAGCATGCCGGTTTACGCCCAGTTACAATTATCGGCATCTTCTGACCCTGTACATCCAGACAGTTGGGGATGGAGTGGAAGGCTGTTTGATTGATCATTAACTCGAAGCTCCCCCCCCATTCAGATCGTCCGAGGAAGCACTGAGTAGGTCTCCAAACTGGCACAGATAGGCAGCCAGATGCTCCCCGACAATCTGAGGAGGAACCTCAAATACTGAAACTTTGGTCCTTCGCCTGCCTTCGTACTCGGTCCGTAGTATGAGGTCTTTTGTAATAAGATCACAAGTAGATGCTGCCTCTCAATCGGCAGGCGTGGGCAACAGTACGTCCCACATAAAAAGCCTTTTCCTTTGATGACTCTCTGAGTTTTTATACCCAGAGAAGTCAAGCCCTTAATTACAGTATCTTTTGTGGAGCAACAAATTTTGCGAGCGCTTGTCCACCACAAAGACTGACACAATTCTTTTCTCAACCTTCTTAAGTTCCACGGAATTTGGCAAGAGCCCATCTTCTGTCACCAGATGTGCGTAACTCTTGGCTTTCTCCCAGAACTCCGTCATGTTGATTTTACATTTTGGTGGGGACTTCCAGCATGAGGGCATCTCTCCAGCCGCGTCATTATTCTTTGGGGTCTCAATTGAAGAATTTTGGCCACTTTCGGCCACCGTAGTTTGGTCCTTTGAGCTGGTTTCTCGGCCTAAATTTTGGCCATTGGTGGCCACCACACTTTTTTCTTGACTACTGTTTTCTTTTACATTTTGGGAGGGAATTGGATTATCCTCTAATTTTGAGGAGTCTTCCATTGCCATTTCTACTTCTTTATTGGGAAATTTGTCGGGAGGATCATTTTTCTTTTTTTTTTTTAGCCCCAAGAAGGTTTTTCTTAACAGTTCTCTTGGCACCCATTTTTTCTTTTAAATAACAATTTTTTTTTCTTTCAAATAAAACAGAAACTAATAAAAGTATAATTTAAACGAAAGATAAAAACAAATAAATCACAATAACAAAAAAATTTTTAACGAGACAGAACAATAAACAGTTAAACAAATAAGTTACAGAAATACGTACGCTAAGAGGACAAAATACGTTAAAAATAAAACCAGTTAACAATTACAAATTACAAAAATGCGAATACGCAAATGAAAATCACAATTTAAGACAGAAAATAAAACAAATGTATCTTTTTTTTTACAATAATACAACAAAAAATACGAAACGAAAAATGCCAAACGAGTTCACAAATACAATATGGCTGCCACTAGAAAATTCTAGTCAGCCCAAAACACGAACGAAACACGTAGACTGAAATAAAGAAAAACTTACGAATAGAAAAATAAATGTGGAAAATAAATACAAAAAATTACAATAAACACAGAAAAGACTTAAATAAAGGAACACAGAATAAATAACAGTTATTTACAACGAGAACAACAAAGAAACAATGAAAACCCATAGAAATAAAATGTAAACAAAGAAAAACGAAGTCTTACGAGGGGTAAAATAAACAATGAAAAAATAAAGTTTGGCGTGGGGAAGTTACTAAAAAAATAAAAGAAAAAATTAAAAACTGAAAAATACATATTAAAGAAAATGAAAATTAATAATAAAGAAACAACAAGGGATAAAGTATAAAAAAAATGTTGGGAGGGAAAAGAAAGAAAAAAAGAAATCAAACTTTTGGCAAAAAAGTCAATAAATGGAACGTAAATTAAAAATAAAATGAACTTAACGTGAACAAAAGTTGAAATTAAAAAACAGTTCGTAATCAATCGCAGATGCGTCTGGCGTCAAGCACCGGTCGTACACCGTCAGAAAAAAAAGAACTCTCCTCAAAGAGGTACCAGAGAGGAAAGTGATATTTATTCTGTTTAATACAGAAATGTGGCACAAGGCCGAAAGGGGGATTGTGGAAAGGACGGTCTTCTGTCTTAACTATAACTTAGGTAGCCGCAAACACTGACCCAATCTTACGAAACAATATTCCTTACACCAAAACAACACATTCATTCGGACCTTTCTTACTACAACCACCATAATACCTCTTTGTCTCTATGAAAATACTAACTAGTCCCCATATTTACAATTCGTTGTCTGTGGGGGGAGGGGAATAAAACAACAATTCTAAAAGTTAACCCCAGTGAGTATTTACAATATGCATACAAAAAACTATTTACAAGAAACTAAAGAAAAATAAGATTAGTAATAAAAAACCCCACAATTACTAAATGTGACAGAAACATCACTTCACTGGCCGAAATCAATGCGGGACTAAAATAGTATAAACCATTCATTCATCCCAATCACTCACACTGACATGCACTCATTCAGACACAACAACAAATACTAAAAAAAAATCACTCACACGAAAACGAAAGGCGCCCCGCATCCACCAGCGAACTGACATCACTGACCACCTAACGAGGGAGGGGATAGGGAATTAAAATTAAGAAAAAAAAATGGGGGCAGAAATAAAAGGGGGCCAATGAGCATACATACCCTAGCTAAGTTAACTGAAAAAGGAAACTAAATCATCAAAAAGGAAAACCTAAGCTAGCCTAGTTTCAGGATGGGTTGCACAAGTTCAACTCAGGAAGAGCAATATCCTGATGCCTAACCGGCATCAATGTGCCACTCAAAGTCAGCTCCTTTCACACGACACAAGCGCGCAAGATTCACCCACCTTTTGCTGAATTCTGATGAAGTGAGCCGCCGCCTTTCCGTTCTAATCTTGACATTAAGCTGATGCTTAAAGTACAAGATCAGTTGGGAAGAGGTGAACTTCTCGCCTCCATAGAATCTCTTCTGACGTGTCGTTCAAATCACGACTCTCATAACACCTAGCAAGCAGTGGAACACATACTGTTCAGCCTTCGTCAGCGGCGGTGCCACATTGCTACAAACGGAAACGGACTGAAGGACAAAGAACTTTCCCTGCAGCATGCGGACCTTGAGGCCTTCAACAAACTTGACCAACGGCACTACATGGCTGCAATGAAAGAAGGCATGACCCAAGGTCACGACATCCCCACTACAACGTCGGCAGTTTGGAGAATTCTCCAAGCCAACTGAGCAGAGTCTCTTGGCGACCCAGAGGGCCCTACGAATCACCAGCCAGGTGAGTGATGCCTCATCGTTATTGAGGCATTTCAACCCGGGCGCCCAAGGCCATATTGAGCGAGCCTGCTGCCTCGTCAAACCGAGCTCGTCAATCAGATCATCATGCACGGCCCCCCTGACTAAAACTTGATATAATGCCCTACGAGACAACGCCTGGACGTTGGAGAGGCCATCCGACGCCCGTAAGAGGCGCTTCAGAGCAATACGACATTCACGATAGAAGGAGCATTCGGCTCGGGGTAAACGGCGGGCCTCCTCCTCGCACAAATGCACACTTCTCAGTGATGGGAAGTTCTTACGGGCGTCTTCCTTCCAGAAGGCGCCCTCCTCATCCGAATCGCGACACATTCGATCTAGAAAGCTAATGCGAAGCATATATTGACGAATCTCAATGCTTGGCATGCCCAGACCGCCTTCAGATGGATGAAGGCAACAGATCTCCCGACTGACTCTGGCAGCCTTGCCTCCCAACAAGATGGAGAACAAGAGCTTCACTAACGCCAGTAAAGTGTCACACGGAAGTGGAAGCACAGAGAGTCGGTAAAGGAGAATCGGGTAGATGTGTGAAACACAAACTTCCGCCCTCCCCTTTAAGGAAAGATTCCTCCGAGATCACAAATTAATTGCGATCTCGGCCTTCCCTCGCACCTCCGACCAATTCATTTCCAACTGGAGATCAGGACCGAACAAGACGCCGAGAATCTTGACCGGCCCATCCGTCCAGCGGAAAGGTCCGGAAGAGAAACTCCTTCCACGCACCCAACCGCAAGCCAACAGACTTATCACGATTGATCTTGGCCCCGTCACCATCTCATAACAACTGATTTCTTTGCTGACTTCGTTAATCTCGGCTCTGCTCGACACAAGAGCCGAAACGTCGTCAGCATAGGCAGAATACCTGGCCGATGTGCTACCACCGGGCAGGGCAATTCCACTTTAGGACCGGATTCGCCTTTAACTTGCGAAGGAAAGGTTCCAACGCAAGAACGTAAAGCAAAGGCGATAGCGGACAACCCTGACGAATGGAGCGAGACAATACGAAAGGCTCCGATCGTACCCCATTCACCTCCACCAGCGCACCGGGAGTCTCATACAGAAGTCGGATCCACGTGCGAAAGTACGGCCCGAAACCGGCCGCCGAAAGAACAGCCTCCAGAAAACGATGGTCAACCCTATCGAAGGCCTTGGACTGATCTAAATTGATCAGCGCGGCTTAACTGTCGACTTGCTCGATGATCAGGCGCACCATATGAAGGTTGTCCTGAATAGTCCTGCCCTTCACAGCACAAGTCTGTTCCGAGCCAATCAGACTAGAGGGGACAACCTGCAAACGGTTAGCCAAGATCTTAGCCAAAATCTTTAACTCTGTGTTTAACATAGTTAAAGGGCGAAATTTACCTAACCCATCCCCACCGTTTTTGGCCTTGCGTAACAACTTGATCACGCCCCTGGTGAAGCGTTGGGGTATAGACCCCTGCTTCATCCAGTTGCCGAAAATCAGTGCCAGCAGCGGAACAAAAACGGGCGACTGCCTCAAGTACATTTCCTTAAGTCCCGGAGATTTGTCCAGGCCAACCTGTTTCAACGCTTCCCAGATTTCCGACTTTGTAATTGGACACTCGCACCTAGCTGCTTCAGCTGCCTCGAGGCAGCCAAATAGGCGTCGAACTGAGCAGGGCTCAGACCGGGCACCCTGGTGAAAAGATCCTGAAAGTAGTCACGAAAAGCCTCACATATGCCCTCGTTTGTTGTCACGGTCCGCTTATCCGGTAATGTGACGCATGCGATATGCCGCTGAGATGCATTCCGAGCTTCCTCTGCACGCAATTCAGCGGCCATATTCGTCGCCTCAGAGGACATTCTTTTTAACCTAGTCCTAACTACCAGATCTTGATCCTTCTTGATAAGCAAGGAGGCCAACTCTGCCTTAGCTAAGGCTATTTCCCCACTATCACGGGATTTGACCGCCCGATCCACTTTCTGCTCTAAAGCCGTTTCCGCCGCTAATCTATCTAGATTGAGCCGACGACTATAATCAGCAGCAAACGTTCTGATTTTGGATTTTAATTTATCCCACCAGGCATTTCCCACAACCGCTCCTGTCAGTTCCCTCTGTATCATTAGTAAAAGCTGGTCTCGAAAATCTTGCTCACCAAATAATGATGAGTTTAATTTCCAGTAGCCAGCCATACTAACCTTAGGCTTATCTAAGTTTACACGGACCCGGACAAGCCTATGATCCGTATAAACTCATGGAAACTTGGACACACTAAGAGACCTACATCGACTCTCCTAACTAAGACTCGGTCTAGATAACTAGCCGAGCCGCCACTATTAGTCCAAGTCCACACTACCTCCCGAGGGTGCTCATTCCGGTACTTATCGACAAAATCAAACATGTCGATAAAGTCCCGAAATCGTTTCACGTCCCGGTTGTTAGTACCCGAATTTGTCCCTATGCGATCTATATCGGGATCAAGGACGGCATTCCAATCACCCACTAAAACTACCCGACGTGATGTCGTCAAAAACGGCTCGATCCGCCGAAACAAAGCAGGCCGCTCAGAATGGACATTGGGCGCATAAACCCCAATGAGACGAACAGCCTTATCCTTTATGGTAACATCCAGCACGCAAAGTCTGCCCGCCGGATCCGCGAAGACAAGAACACACGCAGCCTTCAAAGACTTGCTCACCAGCCAAGAGACGCCCCTTGAGCGTCCATCAGAACATGCTGAATAGAGGGAAAACCCCCTAGACAGAATATTCTCATAGTCACGAGAAGAAAAACGGGTCTCTTGCACACAACAGATATTCACCCCGAGACGCTGAAGGTCACGAGACTCAGGCCTCTGGCATTCACACTTGCTAACCAGAGAGCCATGATGAAACCGATTAGGGTTGCTCTCCTGCATTGAACGTGGCCGGGGTCAGGACACCGACGGCCTCTCCCATTGAGCCTGTACCCATCTCACTCTTGATGGTGCCATCAGGAGACAAGCCGCCAATGTCCAAGGGGAATGTTAGCTTTAATGCTCTATACAGGGAGGGGTGAACAAAAATCGGAAGCCTCCCTGAACAAAATTGTTTTAATTTTTTAACGTTCTCATCGTCGAAACACGACATCGGTGGGAACATGCCGAATGTTTCGTTGGCATCGGCCATCATGGCCCATATTTGTTGACCGGCTGCACCTGATCTCACCACAGTGAGAACCCTTTTTGCATTGGGAAAGTTTCGCGGGTTCTCTACATCTAAATTTTTCAATTTTCTGAGTTTTTAGGTTTTTTAATTTTTTGGCATGTAACAAAGCCTTCTCTTCTATTTCTTTATTGACTCGGCACACGTCTTCCCCTGTATTGTATATAGGTTTTGATTTTATTTTTTTCTCTGAATCTGAGGATGGACTTCTTTGCCTTTTATGTTGCTCTGATTTTGTAGGTGTATTTTTGGGTGTCTACATAGGGGAAGGATTGGTTGAAGATTTTTTGGCAGGTGATTTTGGGACAGGTCCATTCTTTAATGTGGTCATTGTTGATGAAACTTTTTTTTTCAGGTTTAGTGATAGGGGGAGGGACCATGGCATGATGTTTAGTGACAGGGGAAGACGGTGCCGACAAAGAGGAGCCAGATTTCTTCTCGGAATCCTGTCTTGTTTTTAAGATCCTCCTTCAATTATTGTAATTTCTCCTTCTTTTCAAAGGAAGGTTCGTATTGGATCATTTTGCTTCTTAGCATATCCGAGTAGCGGGCCGGAGAATCGCCCTTTGCGCTGGTTGAGGGAGTGGAGCTGTTCGTGCCTTTTCCTGTCTTAGATGTGGAACGAGGTTCCGCTGCCCGGATCTTCCCTTTAGACCTACCAACGACCTTCCATTCCCCCTCTCCCTTCTCCCTAACCGCATTAGCGGTGGGCAAAGGCTTTTCGGGGAATGGGGGCTGAGATTTGGACCCAACCGGGGGATTTTCCACACCAGTCCCGGTCGCTGGCATGCCCACTACGGGCGAGACGGATTTTGTAGACTCGACCAAAGGGGGATTTGGTTGGGTGGGAGCCAGAACATCAGAGGCCTTCATCTCTGTGCAGGAAGAGGAAAGGTGACCAGCCTTTCCACACTTCCAGCATGCCGGTTTACGACCCGTCACAATTATCGGCATCTTCTGGCTCTTTACATCCAGACAGTTGGGGATGGAGCGGAAGGCATCCTGATTGATCATAATCTCGAAGCTCCACCCCCCTGTCAGATCATCTGAGGAAGCACTGAGAATCTGTCTAAAATAAGCGGCCAAGTGCTCCCCGACAATCTGAGGAGGAACCTCATACACTGATACATTGGTCCTACGCCTGCCTTCATACTCGGTCCTCAGAATCAGGTCTTTGGTGATGAGATCACAAGTCGCAGCAGCTTCACAGCCGGCATTCGTTGGTAACAGTACGTCCCACATAAAATAGCCTTTTCCTTTCACAACCCTCTGAGCTTTAATGCCCAGAGAATTTAAAGCTTTAATCACAGTGTCTTTTGTGGATCGACAAATCTTGCGCGAGCGCTTGTCGATCACAAAGACTGACACAATTCTTTTTTCAACCTTTTTTAATTCCTCGGGATTAGGCAAGAGCCCATCTGCTGTCACCAGATGTGCGTAGCTCTTGGCTCTCTCCAGGAACTCCGTAATGTTGATTTTGCATTTCGGCGGGGACTTCCAGCATGAGGGCGTCTCTCCGGCCGCTATGTTTCCGTCGTTATTTTGGGATGTCTGATCGGTTGATTTTTGGTTGCTTTCAGCCACCATACTCTTGTCACATGGGCTGGTTTTATTTTCAGCATCTTGGCAGCTTTCAGTCACCATATTCTGGTCTGGAACACTTGGATCAAAGCCAGTATTTTGGCCGTTTGAGGCCACCATACTTTTATCTGGACTCTTATTTTTCTCCTCTAAATTATCATCATTAGGGGACACCATACTTTTTTCCTCCACATTTGCACTTTCTTGCAAATCTAACTCTTTATCAGGAGGGTCTTTTTTCTTTTTTTTAGAACCAAACAGGTTCTTTTTTTACAGTTCTCTTGGGACCCATTTTTTAAAAAACGGGACTTTTTTTTTTTCTTTTTTTTTCTTTCACATAAAAAGTATAATTTAAAAGAAAGATGAATAAGAATAAATCACAATAACAAAAGAAATTTAACGAGACAGAACAATAAACAGTTAAACAGGAAAAAATAAGTTACAAAAAACACATACGCTTAAAACGACAAAATACGTTCAAAATAAAACCAGTTAACAATTACAAATTACAAAAAAGTGTGTATAAAAAAGAAAATCACAATTTAAGACAGAAAATAAACAAAAGGTATCTTTTTTACAATAATACAACAAAAATTACAAAACAAAAAATGCCAAACGAGTTCACAAATACAATATGGCTGCCACTAGAAAAACTAGTCAGCCCACGAACACGAACGAAAACACGTAAACTAAAATAAAGAAGAACTAACGAATAGAAAAATAAATTCGGAAAATAAATCCAAAAAATTACAATAAACACAAAAAGGACTTAAATAAAGGAATACAGAATAAATAACAGTTATTTACAACGAGAACAACAAAGAAACAATGAAAACACGTAGAAATAAAAATGTAAACAAAGAAAAACGAAGTCTTACGAGGGGCAAAATAAACAATGAAAAAATAAAGTTTGGTGTGGGGAAATTACTAAAAAATTAAAAGAAAAAAATTAAAACTGAAAAATACATATTAAAGAAAATGAAAATTAATAATAAGAAACAACAAGGGATAAAGTAAAAAAAATACGAGGGGGAGGGAAAGAAAGAAAAAGCAAATCAAACTTTTTGGCAAAAATGTCAATAAACGGAACGTAAATTTAAAATAAAAAGAACTTAACGTGAACAAAGGTTGAAATCAAAAAACAGTTCGTAAACACTCGCAAATGCGTCTGGCGCCAGGCACCAGTCGTACACCGTCGGAAAAAGAACTCTCCTCAAAGAGGTAACAGAGAGGAAAGTTCATTAGAACAATTACCATGAAAGTATTTATAGAAAAGGTACAGGGAAGTTATGTTATTTATTTGCATAACCCTGATCCTTGCTCAATATTAAATAAATTTAAATTTTCTGATTATTAGCTATAGTACAATATCATATTCCTTGAGTACTGAGATTGGCTGATAACTACTTTTATTGCTTGTGAAATGCACATTTACCTTTGCACTATACTAAGGGCGGCAGTAGAATTCCTATTTAGGTATGTCTGGAAATATTTTTCTCTGCACTGTGTTCTGGATGTTCTGTTTGCCGATGAGATTGCTGACTGTCAGTTCTTTGTAGCATTCCAGTTGCCTTCAACAGGAACAGTAAAAACTGACAGTTTGTTTAGCTTCATGATTCCTTAGTGGAAATTTTGCAGGTCTCAAACCTCTATTTAGTTTTAAGAGTTCTTTACCTTTTAATCTCCATCAGTCGCTCTGAATCTTTGATAGTGACATCTCTGTTTTTTTTTTTGTTTTTTTTTTACAATGGATATTAGTACTTGTTTTATTAATAGATTTTTTTTGTTTAATCAACACCTGAATCAGGATGATAAAAGCCACTAAGATGCAAGAAGTTACTGAAAATAAAAGAAACAAAGGACAATAAAAGAACAGGAATCAAGGAATCAGATGGATGCTTCCTGTTTAGCATTGTTTAGATTTGAGCTTTCTGTAATAACATATTTAATGAAAAATTAACTTTGCATTCCATAAGAAAGCTGAAACCAAAAGCATCAGAAACATGAACATTGGTGCGCAGATGGTCATTCCATGTACATTGTATGAGGGGCACCATATGTCTCTACCAGATCCTCCATAGAAAACGCAACTTTGGCAAAAAAAACTTATGGCTGTTCTCTGCAAAGATTTCAAAGATCAACTCAAATGGACTATAAAGAAGACCAAAATCAAAAAGCAGATCATAAATATCTTGGCTGTTAAGAGCTGCTTGAACAAGAATGTTTCAGAAAGGAAGATGGCAAATGATAGAGATAAAAGATCTGTAAAATGCTCTTCACCCAAGTGAAATACCATATATACTCCAATATAATGCAAGTTTTTATTATCATTTTTTTTTCATAAAAAATATGGGGTTGCACTATACACAGGTATTTTTTTTGAAGCAGTTAAAAAAACATGCCTTTTCAGTGACTAGTTACATTTACAAAGGTAAATTTTCTCTGGAGAGGTTCAAATTCATGCATGTTCAGTGACTATAACTTACCTGGTAGGCCAATATCTTCATAGTATCTTTGGCTAACCTTAACAGTACAAGTTAACACCTTTATCCTGCTTCACATAGCCTATATTCTTTCTTTTGCTACATGAACAGCAGAACATCATTCACTATGTGTGCTACTTAAAATTTACAAATCCTTTAAATAAATAAAGAATTAATGTTTTTTTCTTTCTCCAATTTGTGTTCAGCTTCATTGGCATGTGTTTACATTGCTCAGGTATTGCTTTTCCAAATGACATCCTTTTTGTCTGATATATATATATATATCACATTTGGAGAACTTCATTGCAGTGATCATTTTCAGTATTTCACATTTGGAAAACAACATTGTAATGATCACCTTCAGGATTTCATATTTTAAAAGCTGATCATCAGGATTTCACACCTGAAAAGCAATGGTCATCTTGAGTTTTGATTCTTGTAGGGTAATGTTCTCCCAAAAGGTATAAACAAAAAGGATTAATTTATGCACATGCATCAAAACTGAAAGAGAATAAAAACTGAAAAATAAATGATTTTTATATTTTATATGCCATTCAAAGATTAAATATAACTTTTATTAGGTTCACTTCTTTGTCAAAAGGCAGAGTAACTTGAGATAACGCAACACGTGCAGGCCTCTTAAAACAGAAATTTTAAATTGATAACAGAAATAAAATTTGGAATAGTAGAAGCCTCAATAGTAAAAACAAACTTTTTTATATAAAGTTAAGAAAAAGAGAAATATTTTGCCAAAATCATAAAATTTGATACTTCTAAAATAAATACTATATGTGTTTTTATTTTATTTTTTTTTTTTTTGTATAACTAAAGGACATTTCAAAGACTGGATTCTCCAATGTTGAATAACAACTAATCAAGGAGAACAACTCTGAATCCAAAACTATATGTTTCCCTAGTAATGCACATACTATGCAGCTAAGGAAAGAATCATGGAGTTTACAATGACTGTGATTCTAACTGTGGTTGACTTTGATTTCATGTTGATAAATTTAGAGCTGTTTTTCCTCTATGAATAAAAAAATTATATTGAACAGACTAGGATAGAAATTGAACTCAACTTGCCAATTTCATTTTCTATGCAAATAAACATTATGCTATGTTTATTTGCATAGAAAACATTATGCTATAATGTTTATTTGCATAGAAAATGAAATTGGCAAGTTGAGTTCAATTTCTATCCTAGTCTGTTCAATATAATAATATATTTGGAAAAGGCATGAATCCAAGCTATATGTTAAATACCAGGGTAGACTGGGCTTTCTAGCTTTTGATGGCAGCCAGTCTAGAAGGACAACTCTGAATTAAAAAAAATCATGGCAATGTTAAACAACTCCATTACCTTTACTAAGACTTCATGGCAATTTAGATATTAAAAAAAAGGAAGGTGTGGAAAGCCAAGATAGCCTATGTCCTGAAGGTACTATACATTTAATAAAAGTAGAGAGATTGAATATGGAAGATTATATTTTCTAGAAGAGAAGTGATTTAAATAGCCTATGTACATTTCATTGGTATTTAATAAATGTTTCTTTGGGTACATTTTATTATAATTTGATTGTTGATTTACCACAGTACAGAACCTCTATAATTTCACTTCCCCTTTGTTTGTCTCCTTTTTAATTTAGGTACATTTTAGATTAGTCACTGTTTTTTACCACTTCCTGTTAGCCCTTAGCTTTCACCAGAACCTGCACAATAAAACACTGGCTCAAGTGTGTGGATAATATTTTTTTTTAACCTGCTAATTCTTTCCCTCAACCGTCGGTTCATTTTTTTTGTTGTCTTTGTTACATTTCTTTTGTTTCTTTTGCCTTTTGTTTGTATCAGTGTGGGACATCAGTGTTTTCATTATGTCATTATTTTCTCAAGTTACATCTGCTATCCATTTTAGTTGTTGCATCTGTTGAAAGTTCACAAGTGATGTGTTTTTTATCTGCTAGAGTTCTTTGTTTGTGATTCTGCAACACCAATCTATAAGTAAGCAACTTCGCACAATCTGAAATATGTTTCAGCTTTAAATAACCTATATAGTGTTGATAAACCATAAAAAAATGAATCAATCCATTTTTAGTTTCTTTATGCTTTACCTATTCTACTATGAAAGGACCAATTGATCCTAAAAGCAGTACTACCTTTACTGCCTAAGTGAAGCTTTTTATGATATGTAGGAGAGATTTGAAAACCAGATTTTTCAGTCAAAATAGTTGTTAAAATGCACCCCAACTTCCTTTTACTTTATTTGTATTTCATTTTTGAAAGAATAAATTTAATACATTTTCCTATTTTCTCAAAATTTTTGAATGTCTGTGTAAGGGTGTGAGAATTTATTTTGAAAAATTATCTAAGATGTGGAGAAAAACACATAATTGTTTGCTTTGAGAAAGTTTGAAAACAGAAAGAATAAATTCCTTTTTTTTTTTTATAACAAAAGAAAACAAAGAAAATAGTTGAGAAAAAGGGATAAGCCAGATTGAATTTTTCTCTTGTTAACTGGAGGCTAATGAGATTTAGAAAACATGTCATTGGTTTTCCATGAAATAAGTAATTGGCAATTATTAGAAAAAAATAAATAAATTAGGATTCTGAAGTCAGTTTTATTTAAGCCATTGTGTTTTTTTTTTTAATCGTATTTTCCACTTAATTTTTCTTGTTCAATGGAGTAATTTTTTTCTATTTGATGAAATAAAATATTGTTTGCATTACTTTGTAGGGTGCAAACACCTTGTTAAATAAGCAAATAAAAGATATATGTTTATATAAATAAATAAATAAATAAATAAATATATATATATATATATATATATATATATATATATATATATGTATTAGGCAACAGGGATTAAATCCAAAGTTTTTATTAAATTCAACTGACAAAATCTGTTTCATTTTTTATTGCATTTTTAAAAGTTTCAAGTAACTTTTTAACACATTCACATCATATTTGTGGTTAAACTGTCCAGTGTTGATGATTTTGTTCTAGTACATCTAAATGTTTTAGTCATTATCACAAACTTGATTTTGTCAGTATGCTAGACAAGATTTTGCGTCTACATTTTGATACTTTTTGGAACAGGATGTTTCAAATTTAGGTATATGTGTTTCCTAATATTGCCATAAGATAAAAAGTGCCATGATATTCGCTAAGCTTGTATCACCAGAAGATTATATTTTTTAAATGTTTTAAATGCATTTTAAATATTTAAAATGCCATCCCTTGTGTTGAAAGATTCCTTTTCTTCTAATAGCATGTTCCCCCAGAACATTAGCAATCAAAATTCTTTACAGTTTTATCTTCTTCATTATCTCTGAATTGCCATGCATTCTTTGGAAAAATAGTGGAGTGGTTTCCTATTGCCTTCTCCATGGTTTGGGATTCTGAGTTTTCCTTGACTTAGATTGGTTACCACCCAAGGCTACAGAGCTCAGTCTATCCTGCTATGGGTTAAATACCTATAGCTGGGAGTGGGTGGTAAGAGACAAATTCATGCCTCTCTCAATGCCATTTATGTGAAAGTTAATGCAACAGTTTAGAATTTGAATTCAAATCATTGATTCCATTATTCTACCTTCACATTTTCTGGTAAAAAATATTTCATTTAATTTAAGTTACTGTTTTTTTACAGTAACATTTTATCTAATATATATATATATATATATATATATGAATGTATGTATGTATGTATGTATATGGTTGATGTGAAGATGTAACAAATAGTGGCTCGGAATAAGAAAACAGAAAGCTGAATTTGAATTCCAGTTGAGTTTATTAAATTCACTCATGTGCACTACTCTTGGGAAACGCTTGAACCCATCTCTTCTCCTCCAGCTCAGGGTTAGATAGGAGAAATTGAACTCTTTAGCCTTGGTTGACAACCAGTCTAGAAGGACAATTCTAAATTAAAAACCTGAGGAGGACTGTTTGGAGACTGCATGGCACACTGCACCAGTTCTCTGTATTCAGTTCTTTCACAACATGTAGATATTGCTCCACTATAATCAAATCATGTATGGGTAGTTTGACTGTTTGGTCATAGGAACTGAATTCTTTGGCCCTCATACTTAAAAATGACAGGAGAGTCCATCATATATATATATATATATATATATATATATATATATAGTTTATGAAAAACTAGGTAATCCGTATGGGTAAACCTAAAGAAGATAAAATCGAGAGAGCTCAATGTAAATTCAGAGCAAATAATTTAAATAAAAACAGACCACTTTAAGGTTCCATGTAATAAATTATTTCACCACAGCCCTTTTAAAGGACTATGGATCAAAAGGGCTGTGGTGAAATAATTTATTACATGGAACCTTAAAAAATGGTCTGTTTTAAAATTATATATATATATATATATATATATATATATATATATATATTAAAATTAAGTCATTAAGTCCCCAACCCAGCAAGCATGTTATTAATAAAGAGCATAGATTGTCATGCAACTCCTCTTTCATATGTATTTTTGAAAATATAACACATAATTATCTGCCAACATTGTAAGAAGCGGACTATAAAAATGTATTAAAATATCAAAATGTCAGACCAATTTTGGAAAATACTGAATTAAAAAATAGAAATTATTTGGTTTATCCAACATTCAATTTACAAGTAAAAAACAAAATTGGCTCAAATTTTTTTTGCAATATTAAACAAATATTTCCCTGCAAATAATATATACTACAAAATTTTCAAGAAGAATATGGTAAAAATTAATTATAAGGCAATGCCCAACATGGAAAATAATACTAAGAGGCATAACCAGAAAGTGTTGAAGGGTTAGCCTCTGAATAAACCACACCCACCTGCAATAGTAGAAAACCAGAGGATTACACGTTAAATGGGTAATTTCTAACTAGCAATGCTGTATATAGGGCTGAAGTTGACACTCCACCATGAATTATATTGTATGTTTAAACAAAGATATAACAATCATTTAACATCATTTAGATTGAATAAATACTGTAACAATACTGTTCTATCTTGGTACATCTGGAAAATTAAACAGAAACAGAATATTCATCCAAAGGTACAATGCAACACAGCAAAAAAAGTAAAACCTATGCAGGGGGAGAAAGATTTTGCAAATTGTGCCACGAAGAAACATTAGCAATTTTGATGTTCCTGAACCCAAGTTTGTTACTGAATAAAAGAGCATAGCATCAAATATAGAACCTGGATAAGGTTCACACCTGGCTAAAAAAAAAAAAAAAAAAAAGAAGAAATATGTAAGAGCATAAGCTACAAGTGTCATTTTCATATTTGTAAAAGTATAGGTTGGCCCAATGAACCCTCAGTAAAAATAGATGAAACTCAAGTAGCATACTATTTTTATTTTGCTACTTAGTAAACTCATACCGTAGACATCACCATATGGCTACAGAGTTCCTGATTAAAATGAGTAAAACTCTCATTTTTCTGCTACTTATTTTCTATGCCATCATATATTTTCTATGAATAATAATAATAACATTTTCACTATTTTTGTTTTATTACTTGCTTTACTCCATCTTATTATTCCTGCTTTTCAGATGAAGCATATTCATTATTATTTTATTACCAGTTTTAAATCATTTTATTGTTATTACTTTGAGGTAATAAAAAAAGTTTGATGGCTGTGCAAGAATTTTCTTGAGAACTCAAGATGGGCTCAGAATTAAGAGGAGAATTTATTAATTTTTTTCTTTTATTATGAGTTTTACACTATCTATAATTATACATAAAATTAAGAAACAATTTTGACAAAAATATAACTGTGTCTGATCGAGAAAGAACGATCTTATTTTGCATTTCTGTATATTTCTAAGTGCATTGTCTCTTTGTTCACACACACACACACACACACACTCTCTCTCTCTCTCTCTCCATCCATCCATCCATCTCTCTCTCTCTCTCTCTCTCTATATATATATATATATATATATATAATTATTTTTTATAAAAAAAAAATTTATAACATAAATATGTTATAAAATCACTACAAAAGTAGCCATTTTGTTTCAACACCTCAGTGTCTTATCAAGTGATGATGTTGAAGATAAAATAAACCTTTTTTTTTATCTTCAACATCATCACTTGATAAGTCACCGAAAGTGTTGAAACAAAATGGCTATTTTTGTAGTGATTTTATAACATATTTATGTCATAAATTTTTTTTAATTTTTTTTTTTTTATAAAAAAATAATTATATCTGGTCTACTTTGTATTGAGCACTCTTTTAAGAATAGTAATTGTTGGTTATTGGAATTCATTCCGTATACACCAATTATATACTTGGATATATATATATATATATATATATATATATACATACACTCCATTTGGGTGAAGGAAAATCCTGATTTTAAACCTCTGCTGCCTTTCAGTCCTGTCCAAACATGGAAAAAAAAAAAACTCATTCACAGAGAGTTGGATGATATATCCTGTCAACATCATGGTGTTTGGATTGATCACTAGTGATGATGACGTTATTTCTCCATTCATCTTCTCATAGGCCCTCACACTCAGCACAGTGGTGGCTTACATCAAGTACCTTGAGGAGGTAGTGCTGTCCTTGGTCAGGAGGGTGGCTGCTGGAAGGTTCTATGTCTGGCAACAGAACTCTACACCATGCCACACAAGCAGGAGAATCTAGTCATGGCTATCAGATGTAACAAGAATACAAATAAAAAGAAACGACACATCAATAAATACAAACATACATTTCAATGAACCTACTCTACTGAAAGAAATAAAAATAGGATGCACAATATCCAAAGTAGAGCCATACATCTCTAATCCATGTAGATGTCACAAATGTCAGAAATTTGGTCGTCTAAGAGAGTACCAGTCTGTGGGGAATTTGAGATTGATCATGGAGAGGCACTCTGTGAAAAGCCTCCTTTATGCCCAAACTGCAAACAAACCCACACAGTAGATTCTAAAGAGTGTAACATATGGAAAAAGGAAAAGCAAATAATAAGAATACAAAAACACACAAAACATCTTGTTTCAAGAAACTAGAAAACAGGTCGAAACTAACTCACTTCCAACATCATACACAAATACTACTAAAATAAAAAATCACCAAAATGATATACAATATAACCATACAATAAGAAACCAAAACCTATAACTCTAATAAATGGATTAAAAAAAACTAATAGAACTACTAAAATTTGGTATGCACACATAAACCAAACACCCATAGTCAAAATAAATTCTATCTTGTCAACCTCAAACTAAAAAGAATCTATAAGTACAAAACAAATAACTCTGAAAACCCTAATCCAAAGTACAAAAATCCTTCAAGCAATGGAACCCTTCAAACATTCACAAGAGAAACAAAAGTTTCAAAAAAGAAATAATATAACCCAGTACATCATTGAAGAACCAAGAGAAATGGACATAGATCAATAAAACTCTATCTCACCTCAAATAATTTCATCATCCAGACAAAGATCGCCAAAAGAACCTGATGGAAAAATAAATCAAAAAAGACGAAGCAGAAACAAAATACCTCTGAAGAACAAAACATGGCCAGAAATAAAGTGTTAACAGACCTGAGAGCATAGAAATTATGGACACTTCACCCACCAAACATAAACCAGACAAGCAAAAACTCATAACACCTTAATACATAAACATGATGCAAAAAATTATACAGTGGAATGAGGCCAGAAAAAAACAAACAAACTTATAACCAGCAGTACATTTTTTGAAAACAAATATTACCAGCAATAGAATTGGCACTCAACAAAAACTCTATTTACAAAAATATGTCAATGAAACCTGATCTACAAACTGATTTCTTACAAAGAATACATATTATATTAATATGAACCTATCCTAAAAATTTTGTTGACTTAAAAACACCATTGTGGTTGATATGCTATAAAATAAAAGAAACTAAAGTGCTTGATAACCATACTACAGGTTGACCCAATCCTTGTAAGTGAAACTGGGTAGACAAAACTGTTTAGAAGCCTAGAGTGGTTGTTTTAACACAAAATCAGAAGTCATTATGACTGAGGGTTTGGGTGTATTGGTGTTGTTCAAACTGTTGATTATATCAGATTATGCATTTCCTCCCATAAACTGAGATTCACTCAGCATAGATGTAGTATAAACCAAATGTGGGCTCTGTGAGCATTGAACAAAGTCACCAATGTTCCTGAGCATGTGTCTGCAACAGGGATTAGCTAGCTGTCCTCACAGATGGTTGTGTAGGAAACAAGTAAGCAGCAATTATCTAGGTAGAATCCTCTCTGCATGTTTCTGGGTGTGTTTCTACATATTTATGTGTAGATGTGTATGTTTATATTATCTTCATAAATTCATCCACTTGTATAAATGCATTTATGTATGGGTCCTTCTGAGGGTGTGAGCTGTCAAAGCAGATATAATTGAAGGTGAGCTCATTTATTCCAAACTTCTGAATTCAAATTAAGGAAAAAAAAAACACTTATAATAAAACCTTTACAGAAAAAAAGAAAAAAACTTTCATGTTGATAAAACTAAAATTTATTAACTCTTAATCAATAATTCATAGTCACAGCCAACCTGTCCATGACAATTAAATTTCTATAAAGTATTGTGAGGCAATAAAAATATACATGCCCTCTCAGCTGGAAAGGGAAAAAAATGAGTTCTTTTTTTCTTTCTTGTATCATTTTGCTAATAAGCAATATGATACAAGGTAAAAATACATACACACATACACACGCACATATACATATATATATATATATATATATATATATATATCAATTTTTGAATTTTTCATAATCTGTTCTTGCTGTAGGGAAAAAGAATTCATTTTCCTGAATTTTGATAAAAGCCCAAAGCAACTTGGAAAGATTTTTCTAGCTTGCTTACCTTTAATCATTTGAACAAGAATCTTTTTTTTTCCCCCCCACTTTTCTGCCCCCAGGTTCTGAAATTCCTATATTCAATCAATGTCAATGTGTTACATCATAATGACAAAATCAGGACAATTGTTGCTTTCACTGCCTTCATTGCCATCTATAAATTTTACTTGAATAGCTATCCCTTTTACTGTTAGGACAAGGAAATTTATTGCAAGATATCACATCAGCTACTCTAAGACAAAATAATTCCTCATGCAATATTTGACAAGTCAATTTACCCTCTTTGGGCTTGCATATATTTTTACTGATTTTATGGTAAAAATTTTTTTTTCTCACTTATTATACAAGCCATGCAAATTTTATTTCTCTATATTCTTTTGAGTCTTATTAAAAGGAGAAATACTGAAAAATTTATTTATTGTATCTATAAAACATATTCTCCCTTAAAAATAACAAAACAAGAAAACTTCCAACATATTTTTGCAGGTAATAATCAATATTTTATTAAGAAAGAACTGTGGTTAGCTGAAATTCTAAATACAATTATTTTCAAAAGTTATTTAGTATAATATCCTTCTTGGTTTATGATGCTATTTTTACCAATGCATTCTTTAGTATCTTTTATTATCTGAAATTGTAAATAGTTCAGTATCATTAGTCTACAATTTATTTAAATAACCGTCCACATCTTTATTTAAATAATAGATTGAATAAGTATCAGTTGAAGGAAAAGGCTTGCACAAATTATCCAATAAAGGAAGACTCACAAGTGAATGACTAGTTACCCAAGTGTGTTTATTCAATATACGACATTCCAACATTATATGCAAATCACATTTCTTAAATTATTTTCTGGTTGACAACATATATTATCAATGTTTTTTAACAAAAGATTGACAGTATCTGTATTCATAATTATGTGTAATGTCAAGGGCTTCTGAACAGTAATAAACAAGTAATGGATATTTTGGTGATTTTTGTTTCTTTTTCACCTTTTCAAATTATATGGAACATGAGCCATGAAACATTTTAGAGCAATGATCAGAAGTTGAAATACTTTATAAAGGAAAAGCAACAGTAGAAATGGTCAAAACTCTTGCAAGAGATGACATATGATCAAGATATTAAACTAACCCAACTGACTATACATATACTGACAAATGGAAGACTCATAGATATTTATCTCTTACTCGATGAATGGAGAACCATTTAAGATACATACATATAGTAATGGTTGTATTAACCATTTCCCTATAAGAAAATATTTGGTATTCATTAAACAAAGAGCAAGTACTAATGTTATTTGAAATTTATTAAATCTTTCTTTTTAAACAGTTTCTCAGGCAAATAGGTTTCTCAAGTCTAGTAGCTGTTATCACTCATTCCAGTAGTGTTAGGTGTTTCCTTCCTAACCTTTTATTTCAAATAATGTGGAATATCAACATCTTGATTATGTCCTGCAGTGCTCACTTCTCAGTTCAACTCTCTTTATGCTTTTTATATTAATGTTCTGTATAAGAGCATCTTCCGATCTTTTGTGAATATCTATGTAGATGATATAATGATGTATGGATTCACGCTGAAAATTTTAGATGACCAGAGCCTGGCAGCTGATCTCTCCTCTGATTTATCTCAACTCAGTGTGAGGAAAAACTGGATGGTTACATTCAATACCTCAAAACCAAACAAGAAACATTCCATCATCACCAATCATTTTTTATCTAATGGCAGAAAAATATTTAGTTCCTTGTACCACTCCAGTAAGAACCTGATACTTGTTGCTATGTGCTACTTTTACAAGAGCCAGATAAACCCCAAAAGGAAGTGCATCTGCAATATTTGGGCTGAAGATGCCCAATCTTCACTTTTCAATCTTAACAGAGTCCAAAAGTGTCTATGCAGCCTTGTGACTGAAGAATTACTTTCCACCTTAGAACCTTTTTTCCTACAGACAAAACATTTCAAGCCACTTGCTGCTCTATCTTTATTTTCATGAAGAATGTTCAGATGAGATACATTTCTTTGTTCTACCAACTTTAACACTCTCAGCTAACACCTGCCATGTCATATACATTGAGAGAAACTAACCTCATTGCCTTCATATTAAATTACTGCAAAATAAGTTCCACTCAAACTGCTTTTTCCTATGAATCTCTAATTTGTGGAACTGACTCCTAAGATGGTGCTTTCCCAACCTGTTGAAGTTTAGGGTTAACCATTACTCTTCCCATACAACCTCATATAATGTATCTCTTACTTCTTACACTTACTGCTCACACAGCAACCCCCTTCCATAACTCTTTACATTGAATGACTCTTGGGCCTTGTATAGGGGAATCATTAGTGAAAGAAAACCACATAATTAACATATTTAGACTTACATAAACAATCAAACTAGGAAATATACCAGAAATATATCTCTGATAGTTTTATGCTCCAATATAATTAGTATATGTGGTAATATGTATAAAATTCTGATTTAAGTAGAAATGTACAGTCAAGAACATTTATATTCCAGCAAAACTAATTTGAAAGGCTTATACAATAATGTCACTTATTTTGTTAATATTTCAGTGTTTATTTACAAAACAATCAAATGTGGCTTGTGTCAAAACAATTATAGACAGAACCTTTTTTAAAAACTAAATATCATTGTCACATAAGAGTAGTTTTTATTTTTTATCAGAGAAATTACATTGCAACAAACAAATTCATTTAGGGCCTGTGTTAGGAATTTGGAAATTCTCAAGTTTCAATAAAATTCCAAAAGGATTATTGATAATAATTTCTGACAACACCTTGAAAATATTGATAACACAATTTTTACAAATGCAGCTGGTGTTTTGTAGAGATAAACCAAGAACTTTCACCTCCTTTGTCTTTTTTTTGATTCATTTGCAAAAAAAAAGACAAAAGAAAAAATTTAGTGATCAAACTTCTGCCAGTTTCATTAGACCAGCTCAGATATTCACATATTTTATTCTATATGATTTTTATCTTAATCCATTTCTCTAACCATCTTTTTAAATAAAATGAATGGTCTTTGTTTTCATACTTGTCATTGCTTTCATCATTTCAAGATTGTTGGTTTTATGGATTTTGCTGGTAAATAATTTCATAAATTTTCCACTTTATTGTACATACAATAAATAGTTACCTCTACTTTAAAAAGAAATGAAAAAATGTTTTTGTTAAACCTGAAGATCTCTGATTTGCAATTGATTTGATAACTCTGAAGATAGTATTATTTATTGGTAAATTTATAGTAAATAGCATAATAACACTGATGATGGTATTATTGCTGCTTAGTAAATAGCATAATAACACTGATGGTGGTATTATTGCTGCTTAGTAAATAGCATAATAACACTGATGATGGTATTATTGCTGCTTAGTAAATAGCATAATAACACTGATGATGGTATTATTGCTGCTTAGTAAATAGTATAATAACACTGATGATGGTATTATTTATTGATGCTTAAACCTGCAGATCTAGTTCAATTTCCATGCTAGTCTGTTGTGTTCACTTTTATAAATAATGCCCTTACAAAAGGCATGGAACCATCTCTTCTCTCCTCTCACATATGAGTTAAATAGCAGAGTAATCACAATGTTGTGCACAATAGTAATACTGGCAACTCACTGACCAACTAAACAGAAAATGTGTCTGTTTATATGGAGTCCAAAAGCATAGGTAATCTCTTTATGCACAACACAAATCTTTTGCATCAACAAATTCTAGGCACCAACGCTGCAAGAATATTTTCTGCAAGCAGACATTCTCGGGTTAGCGCAAGCCATCCTCTTCTACATATGCAGCATACCAAGTGTTGTCTTTTTGATTGACGAGGACGGGCAACCTCACTGAAGGTAGCTGACAGTTCATCCTGCCTATTACTTCCACTATATACAACTATAGGAGTTTATTCCTAACTGGGTACATTACACATGCAGCTTCATGCCAGATTAAAATAAGCTCAGTAACTTTGATGATAGTTTTATTTATTGGCGCTCAGTAAATAACTCAATAACACTGATGATGGTATTATTTATTCAATCCAAGTATTTCCCTTTTTACCTCAGATTTATTCTATCTTTACAGCAATTCATTAATTTCCTTTTTAATGTATTTTTCACTCAAAGAACTAATAAATTCATTTTCTATTTCATTTGGATTAGAGAAAATCTTGTCTGTACAGAAATGCTTTGAAAATGTTTGACTGAATGGTTAGGATGTTTGCATTCTGACCATCAAACCCAGGTTCAAATCTTACCATGGTCAATTTGTTAGGAAGGTGACTTCTTGATATCTGCCTGAGGAAGTGACCCAGCATGTGGAAAGTAACTGAAAGCCATACCATAGGTTGACCCAAGCTTTTTGAATGAAATTGGGTAGACAAAACTATTTGGGAGCCATCAATATTAACACAAAGTCACAAGTCATCATGACTGAGGGTTTGAGTGTACTGGCCTTGTTCAGACTGTTGATCATACTAGATAATGCCTTCTCTCACAGAAACTGTAACTAAAGTCTGCTAAACATAGTCACAGTATAAACCACAGGTGGGTTCTGTGGGTCAGATGTGCCTGACTGTGCATCTGCAATAAGGATTGGCTAGCTACCCTAGTAGACAAGCATACACGGATACAAGTGGCCAGCAATTATAATCTCTAGCAGACCTTAGTTACAGTTCATGGAAGTGTGCACAATGTGATATGATCAATAGTTGAATAAGGCCAGTTCACTCAAACATTTAGTCACAATGTCTTGTGACTTTTTGCTTGCACAATCATTGATTGCTTTCATCTACTCAGTTTCAGTCACAAGGCCAGTGTATGCTAACAATGCCATACACTGGGATTATCCATCCAGGCTGATATTATCAATAAGTCACTCTTGATAAATCAACCTGTTGAGATTCAAACCCAGGTATTGTCATTGGAATGCTAACATTTTAACCACTCAGCCATGTACCTCAAAGGAGGCTATAATATATGCAACTAATTCTGTTTCACTTAACTTTAACTATAATTTTCCAGGAATGGTGGCATGGCTTTTGCAGAGATTTTTGCTTCTTATCAATAACCATCAGGGGGATCTCTAGTTATTAAAAAAAACAAAATTCATTGTTCATCACAAGTGATATGATTTAAAACCAGAGCATTCTTTTATTTTTGAAAATGATTAATTCAGGTTTCCATACTTCCTATCTTTTTGTTCCTAATTTATTTATTTTTTTTTACTAGTTGTTCCAAATCAATTTGGAATAGTGATAACCAATGTATTAAATCATGCAGCAAGTCTTTGAATTGAGTTTTTTGGATTGTCCTCCACATCATTTAAATTTATACCATCAAGGAATGGTTTTCATCAACCTTATTCAGCTTGTCTAAAAAGAAGAATCCTCACTTGCAAACTGTTAAAACCAATATTTTGATTTTCTTCTTCTGAATGTTGACCACAAATGCAGAATTTATATTCATCACAGTTTCTGTTTCAATGAAAGAACATAAAAATTATGAGCTGAAAGGTTTTCCATATTTGCTAACAATTGTCCTAAACATAATTAGAAAAGCCACTGCATAAAAATATAACTGGGGTATTTATCTTATATGATGATTTCAAGTGAAATATAGTTTGGTTTACAACCAAATATTGTATAAAAAAAATAAAAGAAAATGTGGAACAGCTGTACACAAAACTTGGTATTTTTTTTTTGTTAATGTGACATCAGTTCTTGCTTTTTGTTGAATTTGAATCAAGCAAAACATGATAAATGTTTATTTTCTTTAGGATCATATTTTCTTTCACCATTTCTAATTAGAGAAAATGAAGTCAATTTCTCAAACCGTTTTTGGCTGCAGGTATAAATGGAATAAAGCCATTATGTGGGCAATTATAATGGGGCATTATCTCTGGAATTGCCATATTCCCTGGTGTTTTTCCTGGAAATAAACCTTGGAAATTTGCATTGTGATTTGATGTTGAATATTATATAGCTTATAAAAATTTAATCACTTGACTTATCCTTATGCAGTAAATGACATATCTCTAAGTCTCATGCCTGCTTTGAAAATCAGTGTGTTAACTTTGAATATTGACAAATGTGGCCATTTGGAAAAATATGCATATGTCTTGACCACCAATCTAATACAGATTTTTCTAATACATCTAATCAGGGCTAGACTTAGCTATATGAAATTTGAGGCCCTTCTCTAAAAAAAAAAAATTCAGGTAAAATTTTGAAATAATTAAGTACATGACTATTATTTATTAATGATTATATAGAATTTTTGATCATTTAGTGTTAAAGAATAAAAACTAATGATAAAATAATTTTTTTAATCATTTCACTCCGAAGCAAGGCAATAAAGCCACTAAGACAGGAAGTGTTACTGAGTGTGAAAGAATAGAAAGAAAAACATTATTAAGGATCAAGAACAATAAAAGAGGACTCAAGATAACAATAAATAACTATTGACATTACATTTGAAACATTTGAAGATCAATGTTGGCCTGAAAGCAAAAAGTCAGAAGTGCAAGAAATGAAATTGTTAACCAATAACTTATAATTACATCTAACCAATTCAACTTGCCAATCTAGTACTGTGCTTAAATTCATAAAGTCTAGGTACCATAGAACAAAGTTCATCAGAACAATTATCATGAAAATATTTATAGAAAAGGGATTGACAAGATACCTTATTCTGATGGGAAAGTGACTGAAAGCATGGCAGAATGGTAGACTTATAAATATGTAAGATAGATTCTGGAGAGAAAAATTTTCTAGCACAACACTGTGAAGCAACTTTCCTAAGAACAGATGTAGCAATAGATTCAATATAATCTTTCCACTTCATGTTCATGTCAGCAGAGAACCATAGCCTGAGAAGTTGCAACAAGTCACTTTCCTAGAGGTTAGCATCAGCCATGCTGATGGACGGCAGAAAGGATTTCTCTTAGATGACCAATACAAAGCAGTTTCATTTTGGAGATATTAAAATTAACAAACCATTTCTTGCCCCAGTAACAGATTTTAAGTCACTTTTGAGATCAGCTGCCAATGTGACCTTATTGAACTGATCAGACTAAAACAGTAGTAAATAGTTGTGTCATCAGCATAGATACCGAGTTGAGAGATGAAGCCATCAGAACAATCATTGATGAAAATTAAGAACAATGTAAGTCCAAGGATAGAGCCCTGTGGAGTGGAGGGGCATCTGTGTTAAGGAAAAATGGTCTAGAAGAGTGGCCATTCAGGAAAACTTTAATTTTGCGATTTGATAAGAAAGATTGAATCAGTCCAAAAATTTGTTCAGAAATACCATAACCTTTCAACTTGTGAATAAGACCAGTATACCAAACCCTATCAAATGCCTTAGAGATATCTAAAGCAACAGGCTGAGCTTCACCATTATTATCTAAAGCTTGATAGACTGTTTCAGCTATAATACATCAGCAGTTGATTTAGAGAAGTGAAAGCCATATTGCTTATCTGAAAGAAAACACTGCAATGTGAGGTGATTAACTAGTTCAGAGTTGATTAGGGCCTCTATTATTTTACCAAAAACAGGTAGAAGTGTAATAGGTCAACAGTTCACCTGAGTTCTTAAAGACTAGAACTACAGAAGTCAATTTCCAACAAGCAGGAACAAGTGAAGCATTCATTGTAAAGTTTAGAGAGAACAGGAACCAATTCAGGAGCACATTTCATGTTGACAATTACAAGGATGCCATCAAATCCATGTACTTTATGAGAATCCAGTTTAGAGATGATAGCAGAAACCAAGGAAGGAGTTGTATGTATATCACTCAACAGAGAGTCAGTTCTACATGGAAAGTCAGGCGAAGATACTCTAGATAAGGTCCCCTAGCTTGTGTGACCCAAAGATATAGTTTATTTAACACTGCTCTTAATCTTAATTACAGTAAAAAAAATGTGGTAATATTTTCTTTATCAAATTTAGTGAAACAAATAAAGAGTACACCTTGATTTGGTTTGGTTTGGTTTGTTTTACAGCATATCAACCTCAATGGGTTATTTAATACTGACAAAATTTATTGCTGGTAATATTTTGTTTTGTCAAAAATCTATTTCTGGTAATTTTTTTTTTCCTCAAAAATGTATAGCTGGTAATATTATTTTTAAAAAAATGTATTAGTGGTAATTTTTATTTTTTTCAAAAACATATCGTTGGCAATATTTTTTTTAAAAAAATATTGCCGGTAATAGTTTTTTTTTCCTTCAAAAATTTATCTCTGGTAATAATTTTTTACAAAGTATTTCTGGTATTAAAGCCTATTTTTATACTTTCATAATGCTTTTTACTTCAGTTTGGGGGTTAACTATTTGCCCATAGCTAGGACCCTAACATGTGCTACCACCCCATGCCAGGGTGGACCTGGGAACACCAGCAATTAAGAGGTGGTTCCATGCTCCTCAAAACCTCCTGATCAGAGGCCTTGCTGTTGGATGTAGTTTATCATCTTACCCTGGATGCTGATGAAGTTTATTGTCCTACCCAGGATGGAATACGTCTTGAATTATGATATATAAACTATCATAGCAGCCTGTAGCACCAAAGCTTGAAAAAAAAATTCTTGATTTTTGCCTATAAAACAAAATAGGATAATCAAGAAAGTGAGTGGGGGGGGGAATAAAAATTTGCCCCTTTTCTAAAATTGAATAAGTCATACAAATGAGGACTATTTCATAAATGTTAGAAGTTCAGATCTTAATATGAATTTCATTTTTCTTTTCTTGTATTCATTAAATAACCTTAATACAACACAAATGCATACATACATACATAGCCATTTTTTGTTGAAGCATGACACAGATTAATCTCACACTAAGCCAGGTGGGTCCAGCCTGAGAAGGTTTGTCATAATAATTTGAGATAAAGTTTTATAAAGTCGGGTGCTATTCCTGATACCCAACTTAAACACACATGGTAGTCAAAGTACACTGTTTTTATTGAGATACCATCTTTAGGAAGGCTGGTATTCAAGACTTGAAACCCTATCCTAGTCTTATATATATATGTGTGTGTGTGTGTGTGTGTGTGTAAAATAGTATGACAAATTTGGAAAAGGTTTTTCTGATGCATTTCATCCATCAGGATTTCAGGAATTGCTAGAAAGAATATATTGGAGAAACCTCAAAAAGTTTAAACAAAAGACTATATGACTAAAAAAGAAACATTTTAAAAAATAACTCAAAAATGCATTGGTTGTTCACCATAAGAAAACTGACCACAATTTTGACATAGGGAATGCTACTTTGATTAAAAGAGAAAATAATTCAATAAGCCAAAAATGTCTGGAAAGTGCCTTGATCACTAGTTCAGCCATGGTAAATTTGTGTCAAGGTTCTTACAATATATCACCATTCTTAGCAGAGTTTTTGTTTTCACAATGTGGATAGTCAGGGACAAAGGTGATGGAAAGAAAAAGAATATAGATGAATTTGGTTAGATTCAAAGAAATATTCTTTTGAAACTACCAGTGTTTGTCATTTTGTGCACATGTGTAGTCATGGCAACATCAACAAAGCCCAGTCCAATAAAATTGTAATGGATGAAACATGCCACAAAAACTTTTTCATACTTTTTGTCATACTATTTTCTTCATACTGTTTTTTGACATATAAAATTATATATTGTTATGTCATATCACACACACACACACACACACACACACACACACACACACACACACACACACACACATATGTTGGCCATTTCACTGGTGAAATAGGTAGGGGTAAGGTGCTTCATTAAAAGCTTCCATCTTGAATTTTTCAAGTCAAAGGTCAATTGTCACCATCCTTTCTTATCTTCATAACCTTTATTTCTTACCACCTTTTCTTCCATTGATATTGCACACCTTATTCAGAATTATTATTTTGATTGTAGCCATCTACCTTGTGTGGCTCTCTAGCCTTATATTCAGTTTCTAAAAAACCTCCAATATAACAACTTCAAATATATATATATATATATATATATATATATATATATATATATATATACGTTGCCCGTGCTTGATTCAAAAATCATACGACTCATACAGTAATCGCTATCACTTGACTTAAAACATTTTTGCCCTTCCTTGCCTTTAAAGGAGTGCCCTTTGCCGTGCTGATGTTGCTACATGCCTTACTTCTTGCCTATCTCACACTGCAAATTTTTTCTAAGCTCTATACTAAACATTAAATCTGTTATGAAAAAAGAACTAAACAAAATGAACACAAAACAATCAGCTTTAAAAAAGGACTCATAACTGGAAAAACCAAATGAAAAAAGAATGTTAACAACAAATACTTTTCATGCCCAACCCAGTTCTGCGGAATCAGAATCAACATTGAATTTAAGCAAGCGAATGAGCCAATTGGAGTAAAGTGCCATGCAGATTTAAATTTTCCCACTTGTGACAAATGCAGTTATCGATTTTTTTTAATGCTAGCATGCTAGTTAACATTCGTGTCAGTCAGCTGTTGGCTCAATCTTCCTGCCTATTTGTGGCAGCCAGCTATTGGCTCTCACTCTGTCCAGTAGAAAATGGCTGCAAACTACATGAAAACTGCTGTAGAAGCATGAAAAAATCTATTATTTCCACTATCAATGGGAGTTAGGAAATGCAAAGTTGGTCTTGGCCCTCCTGCTAACTTGGAGCATGTGCATGTAAATTTTGGTGCAAATCCATCGAAAATTGTGGCCGTGTATTCGTTACACACACACATCCTGCCTTATATATATATATATATATATATATATATATATATATATATATTGTCAAAATAGCTTTAAAAAATATTGTAAAAATATCACCAATTTAGGACAACAGCCTTTAAGGACACACTAGTTTCTTGCCATTAGTTTGTGCTGAGAAAAACATGCAATTAAGAGTTTTTCCCTCTTCTAGGCAGTTGACAAAAACTTTTGGGTTTACTGGGAAATGCAAGTATCAGAAAAACACATACCATTATGCTAAAAGTTCAGTATGAACCCAAAATAAAGAACTGTGAAATAAAACATTAAATCCAGGAAAACCTTTTAATATTTAAACATTTGTCAGGTGATAGACAATTGTTTATATAATTAGCCATCAAAAGTTTTACTTCAGTCAGTCTGCAAATACCATAGATGAGGTAATGTATCTGTGTTTCTCATCAGACTTGTATAAATCATTAAGTACTTGTGACAAAAGTGATGTTTTTTGAAAAACTTGCCTTTGGTTCAATCTACAAGAATTACTTCAATGTTGTGGTTGTTTTCAAAGCTGGTTCTATCAGTGTTATATAATTTTAAGTTGTTTTTTTTTCTTTATAATTAAATTTAATTTGAGAAATTTAAGTATAATCTTTTTTGTATAGTTCAGATATGTGAATGCTATAATGAATGGCAACATGGACTGAGAAATTGTCGAGCCATGTTCAAATTCCAGCCAAGTTTGCTTATGCACAAATAAACATGGAAAAGGTATGGATCCCCCAGCTAAGGGATAAATGTAGGACTTGTACCTGGTTAGTCATGATTATTCTCCCCAAAAATTTTTAATGCCATATTTACTTGACAAAAAAGAAAATAGAATTATTCTTATAATCGAAAATATCTTTTAGCTTTAAATAAGCCCCAAAGGGTTGATAAGCTGTAAAAAACAAATCAATTATTCAGTTTTTGTATGCTTCAATAATTTTAATTGATATGTTGAATAAATTATTCAGTGTATGTTTTTCATTATTATCTTAAATGCTATTGTATCTATTTTAATAAAAGGATTATGAGATTCAAATTTTAAGCTTACTAAACATGATTAATACTTTAAAATATCTTAAATTTATTCATATCAAATTATTATGTTTTTTTATGAAATTTTTTTTTTTATACTTTGCAATAATTTTAATTATTGTTATAATTTTAACTGATTCTGGTCAAAGAAAAAATATATTACTATTAGTAATTAAAATCTAAGGGTTTTTTTTTTGTAGGAAGAGTCTTCTAGTACTATAAAGTAGTATGTATAGTAGGCAGACAAGTGGTAATTATATTGATCAGATCATCCTATTATGTTAAATCTCACAGCAACTCAGGTGATTCCATATTTTGTATTTAGAGTTATTCTCTAATCATTTTCTTGATCAGCAAAGAAATCCACATGGTATTGAAAATCCAGTATTAGTGGACACTACCCAGACAAAGAGAGATCCTCCATTTTCCATACAAATTTTACATTTGGGAGAAGCTGTAGATTGGATTGGCCAAAACATTGTTAACAACAAAAACAATCAAATCAATAGAGTGATAATTTCAACATTAGAAAAGATATTAGAAATTAGATAATTGAAATGTTAGAAACAATAATTTCCAACTCAGGACAGAAGAAGGCTGCACTGTTTACTGGAAGACTCCAAGGCATCATAGCAATGACTGAACATTATGCAGTTTTACATACAACTTGGCAACAGATAAAACCCACTTTAACCCATATTCTCTGTGCATTACGGTAAAAAAACACCATCTATTTTTCTCAGTTCATCCCTAGTAAGGCAATAATGTCACTAAGACACAAGGGGCTACTGAGAGTGAAAGAGAAGGCTTTAGAAGTAACTGAAAATCCAATCCTAAACAAGAAAACTCTACCCCTGTTAAAAAGACTGGGGAGGAGTGGGAACTGGACAATAAGCAAACCTAATTGTAAAGTGTGATATTGGAAAATGAAAATTTAACTAAAATCTATTGAAAAATTATCCAAGTTTTATTTTATATCAAGAAAATACAAATTTCAACAAAACAGTTAAACTGACACCAGGAGGATATAGGCTGTGAAAATTGAAACATGAACATTCTGTAATGCTTGAAAAGGAAAAACAACAAATATGATGATCACAAAACAAACTGAATATAAAATCCCACACTGTATTCAACCAGATGTAAAAGTGTTGTGATATTCAATATTATTTTTGTTTGTTTTGTTTTTGAGAAAGGAAAAAAAATAAAGCCCCTCTAGCACAAACTGTGACAACTATAAGCATTAGAGATTTTATCCACTTTCTAGCCAGATTATGCTTTTCATGATACAAGTGCTGTGGGCATGACAAAGACAGCAATGACTTCACTCAAACTCAAATCTGCTTCTCCCTCTCTAGAATACTGATGATTCATTCACATGGAAAAACAAAAACAAAATACTTCCTAATGGATTTAAACAAAAAACACAGTTTATATTCTGATAACTACAGTTATACTCACAGTGTTTGCATTTCTTTCATATGATCATATTGGTAATGATTAGCACCTACTTATATGAAGGTATATTGGTATATTTCCAGCTTGATGAAGCTATTACCTGAATTTTAATTTAAATTTTTACTATGTAAAATTTGATCTATGTTATTAATGTCTGGCACTGAATAAAGGGAATAGACAAGCAAGGAGATTAGATTGAAAGATAAATATTTGTTGTGTAAAATAAGTGCTTTTTTTTTTCATTATTAAGTTACAGACTTACTGATATATATATATATATATATATATATATATATATATATATATATATATATATATGATACAAATATATATATATATGATACAAATATATATATATATATATATATATATATATATATATATATATATATGATACAAATATATATATATGATACAATATATATATATATATATATATATATATATGATACAAAAATTTGTATAGCAAGCTAATATTAGGTGTCTGGCTAACAAAATGAAAAAACTTATACATTATGTGTTTTGTCCCTTGAAAAGACTTGACACTAACAATTTCATCAATATGTAAGTGGGGAAACACTGGTTACAATTTCACATCAAGAAATACTATAAAAAACAGGGACAGTTAGCTTTTGTTGTATTTCTACCCCTCCTCTTCGACTCTATCAAGAAAAAAATTATTAGCCTGAAACATTCCTTTTGATGGGAAAAATGCATGAGGTAGAAGTTTCTCTAATTCTCATTTAATTATACACAATTAGTCTGATTTATAAAGATTTGTACATCACATCTCTCCTGCCTTCCCATATATGTGTGTGTGTGTGTGTGTGCACGCACGAGTAAGATATGTTATGCAATAAGCAAACAAATCTAGGTATAGGTGTTGACTAAATCTAGGTACAAGACTGTAATTACAGGGTACCTAGTGAAGGTCAAACTCCTTACCGTAGTCAGTGGAGACAGTAGAGACTAATAGGAGATTCATATGTCTGTCTGCTGGTCATCCTGGGCTCATACATAAATATACATTTTATATACATATATATATATATATATATATATATATATATATATATATATATATAAATATATATATATATATATATATATATATATATATATATATATATATATATATATATATATATATATATATATATATAATAAAAAGACCTAAACACTAATATTCCATGGTCATAATTTATCTCATTGGAATCGTAAATACAATCCAATTCATCAGACCTACAAATTCAAAAAGAAAACAGAAAAAACAAATCCGGAAATAAAAAATAAAATTTAGAGAGAGTGTAAGTATGAGAGTGTGGGATGAATGTTAGAGCTATAGAGAGGGGCAACAAACAAGAGAAGGTGGGAGATTAAAATTTAACAGAGAGAAGTTTTAATGAGGGGAGTCAAAAATGGTTTAAGAAATATGAATGTTGTTGGATGTCTAATACATTAAAGATGTAACCAGAAAGGATACATTTTGTGGTGACATACACACACAATAGACGATCTAATCTTTAAGATAAGAAGATGAGAGAGGGAGAGGAAAAGAAAAGAAATGGGGTGGGGGGGAATTAAAACCAAAGGGCATTTATAAAAGGGCTGCTGTGTAATTAAGAAAATTTGACAAAATTAATATCGACTACAGGTTACAAATCAAATATAAACATATAAAAAATAAATATAACGGTTATCTAATCTAGCAAGGACCTATATTTCTATGTTCAAAAACACATGCGTATATACACATACACAATAACATATTTACATTTACACATACATACATACATATAGGTATGTACACACACACATATACCCATGTACACATATACATACATATATATATATATATATATATATATATATATATATACATATATATATACATACATACATACACATACATATATTTATACATATACATACATAAATACACACACACACACATACATACATATACACATACATCCATACACATCCACTCCTACATATATATATACACACTTACATATATACATACGGACATACACATACATACACATAAACATATATACATAAAATCTTACATCTCCATACAATTACATACACCCATCTAAACAAATAAACAAGGTATCCCTATATCTATCCATCTAACTATACATACATACACACCCATATACAGATATATATGAATACATACATACCAAAACATACACATCTATAAACACATCTACATACACATCTACCTACATATACATACATCCATATGCTCATACATATATATATATACATATATGCATATATATATATATATATATATATATATATATATATATATATATATATATATATATATATACATACATACATACATATATACACATACATATACATATATATACTTCGACATATATACACATATACACACATACACACACATGTACGCACATATACATATCCATATAAATCAAAATGTAAAATTTAAAAAAATAAAATTTTAAAAATTTGTCTCAAAAAAAAAAATTTGAGTACATAGTGCATCACATAAACATACACAATGATATATATAGATAAACATAATAGATAAACATAATAGTCATTCCATTAAAATGTCATGCCCAATGTTATTGAACCAAGACGTAAGTGACAGCATGTTATAAAAAATCATTCCTTACCCTTCATTGCATCTTTTCTCTGTCCGCCTTACAGACAGAATCATTAACCTTATTAAAAGAATGAAGTGGAAAAGTTTTTTCTCCCGTAATCCCCAAAATGAGCAAGAACTAAATCCTGAAACATATAACCTGAAATCCCAGAAAATTCCACCGTGTAACAAGATACTTGTACCGTTCAAAGGCGATTTGATCGATTTAATTAAAAAGATTAAGTTCAAGAATTATTCTAACTACTTCCAAGCTAAAATTGGTAGAGGCATTAAAAACATAAAGAAATCCAATAAATTATGGATTAAAGCCGACAAATCCAAAAATTTCTATAAAATTAAACCCCCTGAATATGACAAACTCGTCACTGACAAAATTACCAGCTCTTATAAAAAAGACAAAGACAATAACACCTTATCATCTATCAATGAAGGCATCTGCAAATTTGCTAACAAATGTAGAGTTGCTGACAGAATGGGCAAATTTAATATGAAACATACATACATTTTCTTCAAAGATCATAAGCCAAACTTTATCAATAGCTTGCAGTCCCGTCTAATTAATCCTTCCAAATCTGAATTGGCATTAATTTCTAAGAGTATTATCAAAAAAATAACATCATGTGTCCTGGATAAATACCCAGTCAACTTTTGGAAAGACTTAGCTGAGACAATTAAATGGTTCCGAAAGATCCCTAACAAAAGAAGAGCCACTTTCATCCAATTTGACATCTTGGATTTTTACCCTTCTATTTCGGAGGAACTATTAATTAATAGCCTTAATTTCACTAAAGGATATACCAAAATAATGGATAATGATCTGGACATTATTTTAGCGTCAAGAAGATCAATACTTACATACAATGACGCTACTTGGGTGAAGAAGAATAATGAAAGTTTCGATGTACCTATGGGAGCTTTCGATTCTGCCCATATTGCAGATTTAGTGGGCATATATATTCTAGACACCTTGAGTAGAGTAGTTAGCCTTAACCAAGTCGGAATTTATAGAGATGACGGCCTAATCATTGTCCCTAATAGCAATGGTCCCTTGACTTCCAGCTTGTATAAGAAGATAATTAGGGCCTTCAAATACCTAGACCTTAAAATTGAAATATCTTCTAACCTGAAAATAGTCAACTTTTTGGATATTACACTCAACCTATCAAATGATACCTTTAAACCCTTCTATAAAGTTGATCAAACACCCCTATACATCAACATCTACTCTAACCACCATAAACCTGTGATAGATCACATCCCCAAAACTG